>RJWT010025026.1:0-16281 GCA_004365215.1 Cuniculus paca | reverse complement strand
ATTTGAAATTTAGATTGTATTCATTGTTCTGATTAGTTTCATTTTATTCTGATTTGTTTGATTTTATTATACTTGATGGCATGGACAGCTATTTTAAAGATAACAAAATATATAATTGCAGCCATGGAGGATGTCCAATTAGCTTGTTTAGAAACCTTGTATGGCTTTCATTGTTTGTTTTGATTGATTTTACTCTATTCTGTATGGTTTGATTGTAATATGTCTGAAGGTGTAGGCAACTATTCTGAAGATAACAAACATTATGGTAGCCAATGCTGTTTTGCTAATATCTTGAAATTCTGTATTGCTTACATTGTATTGCTTTGTTTGTTTTGTTTTGTTTTGTTTTGTTACATTTTGTTTTGTTTCTACTGTTTTAGTTTGTTGTATTTTGTTTGATTTTACTTATCACTGATGGGATGGGCAGGTATACTGCAGATAACAAGAGGCATTATGATAGCCTTACTGATTGCTTTTTACCCTGTTTAAAAGTCATGTACCATGTTCATTGCCTTGTTTTGATTGACTTTACTCTGTTTTGTTTTGTTTGATTGTATTCTTTTCAAAATAAAAAAATATAATAAATTCATTGCCTATTTATTGAAAAAAAAAAAAAAGACTGGACAGAGATAGGCACATTCCCCAACCTATTTTTAGAAGACTTTCAGGGTACTTAGCTTTAGAACTGATGATAAAGAGTTACTTTGCTCCTCTTTTCTCATGCAGAGCCTAACCCTGCCATTGCCCATATGATTACCCATGTGAAAAAGTTGGTCTGGCATAGGAAAAAACACAGCTTAAAATTTGAGAAAAGGGAGGAAAGGCCAAGAAAATCCAGATAGTGTCGAGATCCTGCTTCACCTACTTCCTCCACCTTAGTTATGTGGACAAAAAAATGTCCATTTTGCCTTATGTCAATTCCAATCACATTTCTCTCACTTGTAATCAAAGAGTGCTACCAAATACACTAAGAATATACTTAAGAATTCAGCACATTGTTAGGTTCACAAGGGGTTATTTAATATGTACATGTTAATTTCAAATATAGAATAGCAATATGATAACTGCAACTCAAAAGAATGACTACCTTTTTAAAAGACAGGCAGTACCAGTGGTGGCAAAGATGTAGAGCAACTGAGATTCTCTTATGATAGTGACAGTGAAAGATAACACAGTATTTTGGAAACTTCTTTCACATTCTCTAGTAAAGCTATACACGTATAGCCTAGGACCAGCAATTCCAGCTCTATAACTCTACACAAGTGAAATAAGAAATTGATTAAAGTAGCCCCAGACTAGATACAACTTCGTCAACAAGATGGATGAGAAAATTGTAGTGCATCCATACAGAGAAATATTGGATAGCTATCACTCTGTTTTCACAGGTTCTACCACTAGATTGAAAAAAAAATTATGCTTGTACTGAAAATATACGTATCTTTTTCCTCTTTGTCTTTTCCCCCTATCCCATACAGTGTAACAACTATTTACATAGCCTTCACACTGTATTAAGTATTGTAGAAATCTGGAGGAGATTTAAAGTATATAGGAGAATGTACATAGGTTATATGCAAATACCACACCACCATTTATACATAGGATTGAGCATCCATAGATTTAGGAACCCTCAGACATCCTAGAACCCATCCCTTTGGATACAGAAGGATGATCACAAGCAGTCAGAAGGACTGAACTAAAATGTAACAAACAGGTGAATCTTACAAACAGAATGTTGAGAAGTCAAATACGAACAGCATGGACTGTATGCTTTTATTTACAATGCACAAATCAGGAGAAGCTAATTTTTACTACTACTGAAAGGTGGAATTGTCATGACCCTTGTGGGAGAACTGCTTCTGCAGGGGATACAGGGACTTTCTCTACCGGCCCATGGGCATGTAAGCCATGATACGTGCACCTTTGCCTATGTATGTTAAACCTCAGTCAAAAGTTTACTTAAAGAAGTTGAAGAAATGTTTTGTGTTTCACTGGATAACTATACACCACCAGGTTCTTCATCTTCTCTGAGAGCTGCACCTAATCATCACTCTCTGTCACAGCAGCAACAAGCTGAGGACTGTGAGAAGCACAGTCGTCCCCATAAAAGAGCAAAGTCATCAAGAGAAAACACTTCTGTGTTGAAGGGAAAACATGTTCTCCGACTTTCTCCATCTGTCACACCATATGCAGCAACATCGATCAACACCCAATTTGGTGTATGCAGTTGAGGACATTTCTTTCATGTAGAAGAATAACTTGTCTCAATTAGATTGGAAGATTTAAAGGAATTTTTTTTTGTATGTTGAATGAAGTCATTATCATTTTAGGCATCTTCAACTGGACAGATTTAGATTCTAGAATTACCAAAACCCAGAACTCCACACCAAAAATCTTAACTTAAAAAAATCCACTCAAAGTCGTCTGTCTACATTCATTTCTTTCTCCCAATTTTTCTGCATTTATACTTCATTTAGATCTTTGTGCCGTGGGTCATTCTGCTTTCAAGTATTGTATACATACCTTCTGAGTGTGGTTATTTCCCTAATGTATCCACAACGATCTATTAATTCCAATTAGTTTAATTATTAACTTAATTCCTTTGATCTTTAATCGCACTTGCCCAGTAAAAACCTCCCCCCTCCCATTCCAACTGTTTTAATTATGATGTTTAGTCTTTTGAGAATCTGGTGAAAAGCCATGATTGCATAATATTGCGAGTTGATGACGTCCAGACAACATCAGGCTTCCTTCCTAGTTAATTCTACTTCAAGTCCATAGTCAGTTCTGTCTCTAATTCTTGTGGGGGATGACTCCAAATTTCCACACATTTTCTCATGTCAGCTGTCTCCTTGTTGCTTCCTACTTCCTGAGAAAATTCACCTGGAGGGATCTCTCTCCTGCTGAGCATATTTCACGGGTGTGCAGCCTGAGCAGTCGCACAAGGCCCCAGGCTTAGAGAAGACGCTACTTGACTTAATGCTCTGCTGTCTTCATCCTGAAATTCTTAATAACAGTGAGTAATTCCGCCATTCCCGTTCATACTTTGCTCTGAGACCTGCAAATCCTGTAGCTGGGGTTACCTCTTGCCAACAGGTACGAGTCACTCATGTTCCTGCTTTCCTGTTTCAGTGATGGAAGTTTCTCCTACTCAAAGGGAATTCTTTATGTCAATCTTGAAAATAGCCTGGTGGCCTACACTTCCTGTATAACACACCCACTTAAAGAACAAACTTCACTAATATCTAGTGTAGCATATTTTACAAAGTTATGCAACCTTCATTATAACCTGAATTCCCCCCAAACAGGGCCTCTGGTGGCAGTCACTCCTATTCCCCCCTTTCAGCAGTCCCTGACAACCACTAATCTACTTTCACTCTCCATGGATTTGCCTATGCCAGACAGTTCATATCAAGAGAGTCCTACAATATGTGTTGTGTTTTCCATTTGGCTTCCTTCACTTCTTTCAAGCCAGTGGTGAAGAATCACAATTATATCGAAGCTGTTAATTTTGTATAAATTGGAGCTCTTCATTGCACAAAGTCAGAGAATAAAAACTGCAGACAAAAGGAGGAAATTAAAAGAATATGTGTTAAAAATAATGAGAAGAAAACAAAGCTCTTGGTGGGTACCCACCATGAGGGGATTCGAGCAGTGAAATTGCCAATGTGCTTCCTTTGTTTTGGCCTTCAATAGTCAAGCAGAGAATGGCAAGCTTCATAGAGTTTTTAAAAAAATTAGTTACTGAGCTGGAAACCAGTTACTCTATCTCTCTAAGTTCCCCCAACCCAGAGGTTAAAGAGGAACTATCAACTAACCAAGCACACTCTGCCCAGCAAACGTCCTCCTGGGATGGCGGTATCTATTTTTATTTTAACTTTCATCTTTTTTCTTGTGGTTTCTTTTACATTTCTGAGCTTAAATGTCTGCACCAGTTGAAGTAGCTCTTATCTGGGCATCTGTGCTAATTTCTTTTTATCCAGCAGACTCTATTTTAGGCTGTCCTTATACTCTAACTAAATACTCTATTGCAATTTGTCATAGCACCGTGTTTTCAAGGTCAAGATGAATTCTCATATCACAGTTTTGGACCCCAGCCCCTCCTACCTCCACAGGCCATTTGTTCCCAAGTCGTTTTCCACACTCCATCATTTCTACAAACCATCTCAGTGGGCCCATATCTTTTAATCTCATACAATCTTTACAACAAAACTCTCCTTCAGTGCCGCAGCCTCTCCTTCTGGTTCCTAGCCAAACTCCTTAGCTCACTCCATCTTCTCATCTCCCATTTATGCCACAAACTTTTCCAGTCTGGCTTCTACTCCAACCAGGCTACAGGAAATGCTCCTGCTAAGTGTCCAGTGGATTTGCTACCTAACCGATGGTGTTTTCTGCCTTCACTCTATGGTGTGCTGCTTGCCCTGGCAATCATCCCTTGCTGTTACACGATTTTCTGTTGGCCTCTTGGTTTCCCCTTTACCTCTCCCTTCATACTTTTCACTTCTTTTTCCTAACCAGAATATTCACATTTCCTCCAATGTCTAAATTCCAGCACTCTTCAGAACTATTTGGTTATTTCCTATTGTCACTCTTCAGATTTTCACTGGGATCTTCACTCAAACTGAGCTATAACATCTGTGTTAAAAATTCTCAAGTTTCAATTCCAGACCTTCCTTGTTTCCTGTGATTCAGACCTCTAAGCAAATATCTATTGAATATTTTTCTGCCTGGATATCCACAGCCTCCTCAACCTCCTTGAATATGTTTATAAATGAACTCACAATTTTTTTCCAAACTCACTTAAGTGAATGAGACCTTTGTTTATCATCCAGAATACTCTATGTAGCAACTAGGACTCATGAGAAGCTTCAACGCTTCCTCTTACCCACCCACAAGTAGCCTCTCAGTCCATTTCTCCTTCTCCATCTCATTATATATATTTCCATCTTCTTCCTCCCCACCCCACTTCACTTCACCATTAACAAAGACCTCAGCCCTATCTTATGCCAACCAAACTACCCAAGAGTGCTTGCGGTACCTGCTTTCAGAACACCTATTCCTTCTCCATCTGCTTTGAAAATAAAATTCAAAGTCTTTCTGTGATTTTATCTCCCACTGCTCTAATCAGAACATGTCATCCCATCTCACAGCTCTATCTTTAAATACATATTGTTTTCTGTCTACCAGAATTACTTCCATTCATCACCCTCCTCTCTCAGACTAAATAATATTTTGTAGCACTATAAAAGATTTTCCCAAGAGCTTAGCCTTCCCAGAAGCCTTCCCTGATAACTTAGTATAATTTAAATTCTCCTTTTTGGCACCCAATGTGCACATCCCTCTAATTGCACGCTGGGCATCATTTATTAATTTAATTTCCTTTATCCCCTATGTGAGTACAAATTCTTGAGCAATCATACCATTTAGTCTTCATACCTTAGTGTCAACTAATGTGAATTACATAATTAGGTGCTCGTTTCACTTCTAATAAATAATAAATCACTTCTGCAAATCCCATGTGATTCTGTAGTTCTTCATTTAGTTGACTCTCAAGAACATTTTATATAGGGATTAGCACAATATATTCAATGGGCTGGAAATGACACAGAAAGACGTGGATTAAGTGATTTGTGGTCACTGACCCTTTTAATAATCCGATAAAAATCTAAATTTTGACTCAAGAAATACTCCCACAAATGCAAAGGGATTGGATACAACTTTGGTGAGTTCCTAAATTTACAGGTTTTGCTTGAGATTTTCAACCTGAGCTCTACTTTTTTATGTGCAATTCTGAACAGACATAGCTCCCAAGAGGAAACTCCTTCTTCCTACCTGAATTGAAATAAACAGACTAGCTTGAGGGCATGAAAGCTTGATTAAATGTATTAACATATCAAAAAGAAGGCTGTGCAAAGCTGCAGGGAAATAGCTTAGCCCAGGAAACCTACAAAAATAGACTCGTGATGACAGAATTCAGCAGGACCCACCTTAGCACCTTTGGATCAAGGTAGTGGGAGACATCCACAGCATAGTCCACAAAATTAGTATCCCATCCCCAGGACAAGAACTTCGCTAGAGGGAATCCAAAGCATCAGGGTCTTCTAGGATTGGACTATTGGCTCCAACTCCTCTTGACAGTTTATGTATGTAACAGATATTCATTGAGCACCAACTGTCGACAGCTGGGCCAGAGTTGATAAAACAAGGGCGAAGGTGATAGACTTGAACTCAGCTCTCCTAAAGTTTACCTAGTAAGTATTTTCTTTACTCACTCAACAATCTTCAGATTCCTGGGCTGCCATAGCCTTTACCGGAGAATTGGAGTCTTAGAGATCACAATTCAGTTATTTTCTTCTCTTTAATGAGAGGTCAGAATATTAGACACCTTCTCCAAAATAAAAACATCACGAATCAGATCTTCCTCTATTAAAAAAAAATGATGGCTTTCATTATATAACTAGGAGTCTGTCGGTACCATTGTCTTAAAAAAGGTGGCATTTTTTTTTAAAGTGTGTTTTGAAGGGTTTCTTTCTGATTGTTTTTAAGGCTCCTAAATGTTTGTGGTGGGAGATGAAGGGAGGTAATGTCTGAGATCCTAAGGAAGCACTTCACCACCCTAGCCACTGTGAAGTTAGCTATAACTGTGGGATGGGTCCATCACCCAAGGCCTCTGGCATGAGAAACACCAGACACTAAAATGCAACTGAGTAACAAGGATTTAGGAACCACCACTGCACTCTCGACCCAAACTCGTGGATGGTTTTGCCAGTGAGAACCAGTCAGGGTTCACTACAGAAATTCACACACACCCCACCCACCAACTTTGTTCAGAATCGCTCTCCACCTAACACAGGTTATGAGGCAGTAAGCACTGAATCTCCATCTCCAGAGCCCTTGGCTGAACCCATAGAGCTCAGATCATTTTGGATGAGTGCTCACTGCACCGAGTATCCCCTCGTGGAGAGTCAGGACACTGTTAGTCTCTCTGCTACTGGGGCAAAGCTGTCACCTGGGGTTAAAAAGGGAGAAAGAATCTTTTCCCCTGCACCATCTTCACAAATATTTCTGTTTTACGAGCCCTGTGATCTCTGCCGCAGTGGCTCAGCTATGCCTTTGTGTCAGGAGAGCAACCTACACAAGAACAGGCGTGACTGGTTTTAGTGCATGGGACACAGTCCTGACTGAGCAAGGCATTCTGGGAAAGTGTTTGCAGGCTCCATAGACTCACAGAGACTCACTCTGTCTTTACCACTACTTAGCTTCCAACATTGCTGTGCGCTGGGAGAAAGCTGCAATGAGTAAATGCTCATTTTTATAATCTTCAGAACTCTGTGCCTCTTTCATTAACAGACTTGGGTAACTGAAACCCACACTTGGCTGATTGGATCCATTCTCACTGGAGCTTCAGGGTCCAGAGCCATTTTAAATGATCCAAAGTAATGAACACCTTATGTCGGAGGCTATTGTGGAATAGCCTGGCTCTAGTCATGCATTGCATTGAATAAATTTGAGTCAATGACAGATCACATATCTGACAGTGGTCCCATATCCTCTAGTGAGTTACAGCCAACTTACTTTGTGTAATTGTCCTCTATCCTGTGCACACAAGCATGAAATTACCTAATGAAGCATTCTCAGCACTATTTCATCATTAAGCAATGCATCACTGTATTTGTTTGCTGGTGGTACAGCAGTGCCAGTAGTGTCATTTGCCTTCTCATGGAGGAAATATGTAAGGTTTTGTACGTGGAGATAAGGTGGTATTGGGACTCGCATAGGGCATGATGCTGAATCTCAGCTCAGTCTCTATTTTGTGAGCCATTTTGTCTCCCATCTTTTTCTCTGTTAGCTTCTCCCAGGGATCACGGCAATGCTCCTGGTAACTCACAGAGCCTTACAAGGCCATAGTAAGAGCACAAAGGGAAATGCACTATAAAAGGGAGAGTTCTAATTCTTGCACCAAATTCTTTAGCATGCACTACACTCACTCTTCATTTACTCGTCTTTAAGATAGAAATGAAATGCTTTCCTAGAGCTATGGTCAAGGTTAATTTAGAGAAGCCACACAAAGGCCTCTGCATGTGTGCAATAGCTTCTGGCATATTCTAAGTACGAGTTAATCATCATCTTTAATCCAAAAATACAAAATTCAAAATGCTCCAAAATCAAGAACTTTCAGATGACCTCCATGATGCCACAAATGGAAAATTCCACTCCATGAAACTTTGCTTCCTGCCCAAAATTATTGAAAGTACTGCATAAATTTCTTTAATGCTACCTGTATAAGGTGCCTATGAAACACAAAAGAATTTTATGTTTAGATTTGGATTCTATACCCCAAGATATCTCATTACATATATACAGACATTTCAAAAAACCCAAAATCTGAAAGGCTTCTGTTTTATGCATTTCAGGGAAGAAATATTCGGCCTATATTTAATTATCATTAGCGAGGTTAATCCCAACGCCCTTTCTCTTCCCGTTGTTTTAGGAGAGTTCTCTTCTTCTCCCTGTTTTAGCAGTCATTCCAGGTCAACCCTATGCTCATGCTAATGGACAGTAACCATATGTATTAGCCCATTTTTCACTACTCTGAAGAAATACCTGAGGCTGGGCACTTATAAAGAAGGTCATAGTTCTGGAGGCTCAAGAACTTGGATGAGCTTTGGCTCTGCTCTGATAAGGACCTCCAGGCGGACTGCATCATCGTAGGGCACTGTGTCACCATGGGGCACCTGCACATGGAGGGTTCACATTGCCAGATGGGAAGAGAAAGAGCTACTGGAGCTGGGAAGGGAGGGCAGACTCATTCTTTATTAACAACTCTCTCATGAAAAGAAACGCATACATCCCCCAGGAACTACCTTAGTTCCTTTGAGGACATAGCCACAATGACATATGACCTGCTGCTTGGCCCTACCTCTTAAAGATCCCACCTCCTCGATCCCTCACACTGAGGCTGTATCTATAACACAGGAACTCTTCAGGGACAAACCAAACCATAGCACCACTGTCACACATAACCAGCCACTGAGCTACTCCAGTGCACCAGCCACAGCCCTTCAAAGTGTTCCCTGGATCATGTGGCTTGGAAAAGCAGAATGATGCCTTTTGTACTATCACCTACAATACCTGCTTGAGGTGGCAGAACCTAAGGGCTGTTTCCTTTAATCATCTGGCCTTGAAAAAGGGATTCATTATTTATCATTGCCAATTTGCAAGGGAACCAGAATATCCTCTGAGATGGAATCTGCTTTGCTTTGTGCAGTGGGAAGTCTAAGGACGAAGAAATCAATTTTTTAACACAATGAAGAACTGCTCTTTCCAGCTTATCTTTAATTTTCACTTTAATTCTTGAGTATATCCTGTTTCTTTCCTCCACTCCTTCCTTCATTCAGCAATTGTAAACTAGGCTTTTACTATGTGCAGAATCATTCATAGCAGCGAATAAAGCATACAATCCTGTGTGGCTAAGAGATAGTAAAAAAAAAAACATAAATCTATAGTATTCAAATGGTTATAAGTGATATGATGGAAAAGAAAGCAGAACAAAGAGGATAGGAATGCTAGAAGTGAGGGAAGGCTCGCTCTTTTTATGTGAAAGGGAAGGTGGAAGGCTGAACCTTCCAAGACAGAAGGGAAGAGAAGGGAAGAAACAAAATGCAAGGGAAAATCAAACCAAACCTGAGGAAAATGAGAGGGCAGGCCAAGTAGATGTGGGAAGGAATGTTAAGGAAAGGAAGCAGCATGGTCTAAAAACTTGAGAAAGATCAAACAAACCCATGTGGCTAAAGTAGAAAGCAGGAGCAGAGGAGTTAAGTGATACTGAGGATAGAGCAGTTAGATGCAGGGGCCCATTGTGTGGAGCTTTGCCATTTAGCATGGGAAATTACATGACAGTTTGAACAGAAGGACGATACCCTCTTCACCGACTGACTGCTATGTGGAAGGCAAACTATGGCGAAAAGCAGATGGATGCACGAGTCTCTGGACAAATTCAGAGAGAAGAAATGAAGCTGTAGAAGAAGGCAGCACCAGGGCAGGTAGAGGGAAATCATGGATTCCAAATATACTCAAAGGAACAACTGCCAGATTTTGCTAGATGTATTTGGATGGAGACAATCCAATTCAGTAGATTGAATTCCAGGTGTAGCAGAAAGAGAAAAGTGAAAATTGACTTTGAAGTTATGCAAATATAAAGTGAGCTGGTACACATTGCTCTGAAACAGCTGTGCCCCATGATCATGCTGCAGATCACTTGAAGAACTTGTTAAAATGTGGGTTCTGATTCAGTTGGGGGAAGGAGCCTGGGAGTTTGCAAACCTAGCAAGCTCTCTGGTGCCATTGGTCATGCCATCCCAGGCACCATGCTTTATAGCAGGGATGGGAAATACTTTCCAAAGGCCCATGTATTAAAGAATTGGTTGCCAGCCTTTGGTGCCACTTGGATATAGTGGAACTTTTAGGACATTAAGCCAGGCATGGTGGCACACACAGACACACTATAATCCTAGAACTCTGGGAGATAGAGGCATGAGAATCACAAATTTATCCCCAGTCTGGGAAACCTAGTGATTTAGTTAAACTCTGTCTCAAAATAAAAAAATGAAAAGGACTGATGATGTAGCTCAGAGCAAAGGAAAAAAGATGAGGCCTTCTTGGAGTAAGTTAGGTCCTTTAGGTTGTTTCACGAAGATACTGGAATTTGGGCCCCTCCTGTCTATCTTTGTTCCCTGGCAGTCATGAAGTGAGCAGTCTTCTCCAACACAAACTTCCTCCATGATATACTATGCTTCCACAGGCCTAAAGTAATATGGTCAAACAAACATGGACTGAAACCTCTGAAATCGTGAGCCAATAATGAACCATTCCTCCTTTAAGATGTTTGTCTCAGGTGTTTTGTCACAGCAATGGAAGCTGTTTCTTTCCTCCACTCCTTCCTTCATTCAGCAATTGTAAACTGCTGACTCTGAGAACCACCATGAGAGGAATGCAGTAGGTCTCAGTAGCTAACAAACTGGAATCTGGAGCCAGGTCCTGTCCTGGCTTTGCCAAATCCTAAGAATTTTGCCTTGGGCAAACTATCTGCCTGGGCCTCCATTTCTTCTTCAGTAAATAGTGATTATTGTGAAGTTCATGAGGTTTAAATATAAAGTACTTATAATAATTTCTGCCACATATTACACATATCATGCATATTTCTATATTATCATTATTGTCATAGTTTGGCCTTCCCTTAATCCTTTGGTCCTTAGCATGTTTACCCTGGAAGAGGTGGTCAAATTTCCTCAAGAGTCAAGAAGAACCCCAGAAGGTAAGTTATCTAGACATGGCACAGATTACTGGAAGTTTTAAGTTAGTACAGATTCTCTGATCAACTAGAATGACCATGACCAATCTCCATCAAAAGGGAAGGAAACCAAATTGCTCAAAAAAAGACTCACTTTAAAGGTAATTAACTTCTAAGAACTGGTGTCATAAACAGGTAATTTTCAGATCAATTCTTGCCTGAGTCTGTAGTCCTTCCAAATACAGACCCCTTGGTGGTGGTTTCAAATAATGTATAAGTAAATAATCAATGTTTCTCATCTTGAAGTCTATGATCAACAGTGAGTGATGTTATCAATTTAGTAGCTTACAGTCAGCATGAAAAATACATTTTTAAGTGGTAAAAGCACATTGCATCTAGTAAGGTTAAACAATTGTCTTATAAAATGTACATCTTGGAAAATGTAAAATGTATTTCTCCTGAGGATTTTGATCAAAACAAGGTTTAAAACCACTTGGTATATACATCAAACAAATGTAACCTTTGAGGACTATCCTAATGCACAGTGCTAATCCCAAAAAGATTCACACCAGTGTCTTACAATAGCAGCAGGTGTCTTGGGGCTGTGTGATGATTGGGTTTAGTAATCACACTATGGGATGCAATAAATAAAATAAAAAAAAACCTTTAGATTGATCAGGGCCTTCAGAGTGTCCTGCTCTGCCTGGTGAAGGAAAAGGTCTGACTCCTTGGAACTGAGCTCGTTATCTACCTCATCTAGAATTCTGGACAATTTGTGGAGAGGAAATTCAAAAGGTTTCTTGCTTAGTGGATTTGCAACAAAGAGGATATAATACTATCGATAACCTTAGCTAGCTCAAAAGTTTACACCAGGTATGAAAGGTTTCCTTAAAGATTTTTGTAGGGCAGAAATCAAGATCTTCAAAACTGTTCAAGGAATATCTTTTTCCAAATAAAAGTCCTTCTGGAGTAGAGGGGCCCAGATGGTGAGCAACAACTCTACAATTAAGGATCTAAGAAACATCACAGGTAGAACTGGATCAATGACTCAATAACTGTACTTCAGGTATAGTATTTGTAGTGTCATGTATGTGGGATTCCTGCTGTTATAAATTACCTTAAATTCTCTGCTATTAATTCTGTACCAGGATAAAGAGTAAACAGGCTTATTTTGGGTTTTGCATTGGCAAGTCCAAACAAGAAACTTTTTTGTTTTAGCAGAGCAAAATTTTCCTATTTCCGGTGTGCCATAGGAAATAGTACCACTACTGGTTGTGACAGCTCAGGTTTTAGTAGCAAAGTAGCTGCTAAGAATCCTAATAACCAGTGGGATAAGTAGGCAATTGCAGAAACTGCAGGGAGAGAAGTGGTGGGTTTTTGTTGGTGTACATTGCAGCTTCAGGCATGTTTAAATACAGGTGATGCCTTATCTCCAACAGGTCCCCAAATTGTACCATGAATCTTGAGAAACCAAGGATGACAGTAAGAAAACAACTTTTTTAAAGATATCGATCATGATGGTTTTAAAACTTGTGCTCAAATATTTGAGACGTGCACTATGGGAGGCTAAGGCAGGAGGCGAATTGTAAGTTTAAACCAAACCTGGGCAACCTAGTGACTTAATAAGAATCTATTTTTTTAAAAAAAGAGGCTAGTGGTGGCTATGGATGTACCTCAGTGTGTAGGTCCTAGTTTAATCTTTAGCAACACACACACACAGGTGGGTATTGTGTCCCTCAGTTGAACCTAGCCAACCCAGCTGACTTGCTGTAGCACATAGGATAACTTTCAAGGTAAGGTCAGCAAAGGCCAAGCAGCTTCTCCTACTGGATGTCTTGGGAAGCTTGTTCTGGGGAAGCTAGTTATCCTGGAAGAAATCCAGGCAGCACCATACTGGAAAGGCCATGTGAAAGTGTCCTCAGCAAGAGCCTTAGACAGGCTGCTGGCTAACTGCCCACATTCACTGTCCACCATCTGCACCGTCTTGGACACACAGCCCAGTCCAGCCACCAAAAGACTGCAGCCCAGCAAAGTTTGACTGCAACCACACAAAGGATCACAAGAGAGCATTTCCAAAATTCCTAGCCCATAAACACATTATGAGAAATGAAGTAGCTATTTTATTTATTTATTTTTTTTTGCGGCACCAGGGATTGAACTCACGACCTTGTGCTTGCCGGGCAGGCACTTAGACCACTGAGCTAGATCCCCAGCCCTGGTGTTTTTGAGACAGGGTCTCACTATGCCGTTCAGGCTGGCCTTGAGCTCATTTTGTAGCCCAGGCTGGTCTCGAACTCACAACGATCCGCCTGTCTCAGCCTCCCGAGTGCTGGGATTACAGGCGTGAGCCACCACGCCCGGCAGAAGTAGCTATTTTAAACTGCCATGTTTTGTGGTAATTTCTTACAGTATTATCAATATCCAACAAAGTTATTATGATGAATAAGTTCACAGTAAGTGAACACAGTAAGTAAGTTACACAGTATGCAAACAGCACTGCAGGTTTTTTCTTTCTTTCTTTTTATTTTAAAAAACAAAACAGAACAAAAAGGATAGAAATGATATAGAATTTTAAAAAAATAGTAAGAAATCAACACTAGTTAATATATTGCATATTGTTGTCTTAGAAGTAGTTGTTCAGGTTCAGGACCTAGACACAAAAAATGATTCAACAACCACACAATGACAGCACAAACTGTTCTTTTTGATGAGCTAAGAGAGCTTAGTAGTAAGGTTATCTATCTTGCATACATATACATACATGCAGCTATGTATGTATGCCTACATTCTTATATTTTTTGCTTTTCTTCCTTTTCTCCTTTCCTCTATCCTAGTTGTCCTTTCCTTTTGAGTACTTTCTTTCCCTTTCATTATTACAGTATCCATTGTGCATTTTGGATCTTACTACTCTTTCAGTTTTTCATTTTTTATTTTTTTAAACTAGGGAGACAATATGGTATTTACACATGTGAGTTTGATTTATTTCACTTATGAGTGTAGTCTCAAGTTGTCTCCATTTATTTATAAAAGCCTCAAAATTATCCTTTTTATAGCAGAGTAATATTCCATTGTATAAAAATACCACATCTTTTTTATCCATTCCTCAGTTGATGGGCATTTGGGCTGTTCCAAGACTTAGCTATTACAAATTGTGCTGCTATAAACATGGGTGCACATATATTGCTGTGGCATAATATTTTCAATTTTTCTGGGGAAATACCCAGAAGAGGAATAGTTGGACTGAATGAGACCTCCAATCCTAGTTTTTTGAGGAATCTCCACACTGATTTCCACAGGGGTCTACACTCCCACCAACAGTGGAAAAGAGTTCCTTCTCCAGCCATATCTGTTGTAGTCTCTCTTTATCCTGAGGTGTGGCTCAGAGAGGGTGACAAGTTAATCAATAAGTAAACAATGTGGCATGTGAAACTTGAAAAATATTCTATTCCCCTTACAATTTCAAATAAATTATCTTTGATGATGAAAATGCATAAAAATTTTACTGAGATTCCCTGAATTGCTTCAAGTGGCCATAGTTTACATTTAAAGATAAAAACAGATGCCACAATTTAGGACTTTTTCAAAGTATAAAGACTTCAGCATAAGAATATAAGTAAAGTTGCCCTTGTCTGTTTTGTGTTGCTGTAACACAATATCTAGGCTAGATTATTTATAAAGTAAATAAGTTTGCTTGAATCATGTTGCTGGAGGTATCCAAACAGCATGATGAGGCCTGTATCCTAGAAAGGGAATCTTGGCTGTATCATAACACGGCAGAGAAATAGAAAGGAGACTGGCCTTGTGCAGAAGGGTTCAAATGCATGGAATGGGCTGGCTTTAAACTACTTTGCTCTTGTGGAAACTGTCTTACTTCCTGACACCATCCGAGGGTGGAGCTCACATGACCTAAGTACCTTGCATAAGACCTTGCCTCCTAAAAGTTCTACCAGCTCAGTACGGCCACACTGGGAACCAAGCTTCCTACACAAAACCACTGAAGGACACACTCGAATCATCTCCAAGCCACCACAAAGAATAAACGATTGCTAATTTTTAAAAACAGGGAAGGGACAATGCTTGCTTAGCAAATCTGCTGCTGAGCGTTGTGTTTATGCTTCTGCTTTCAGCTGTAGTCATTGCTTATTTGGATGACAGTCCTCTTTGGTCCACGTTCAAAGGCCCCAACATCAGTGTGCAATACTTCACAACTTACACTGAGGAACATGCATACATATTACACACAATTAAAGCTATTGTTAACACTTACAAAGAGGCTCAAGGGAGTTTGCAACATCAAGTAAGTGGTCAAATAGCACAGTTAGAAGGTCAGAAGCTAGGTGAAAGAGATGGGTGCACTGCCACCATTGTGGAAGGGTGTGGTATTGAAGTCATCAGCAGTTAAAGCCAAAAGAAAAGTATGTCAGTTTTAGAAGCTGACATCAGCTTTGCTTTGCTGGCAAGCTTGTGCCAGGAACTAAACTGTGGTGTCCCCTGATGTTGTGGCTTGATCTAAATACCCACCTCCCACGGGAAATCTCAAGCACTCATAGATGGGACTGTTTCGAGCTTGCTGGATCTAGGGTGTGCGATACTGGAGTTAGGGTGTGTGGTACTAAATTAGCCCACTGATTGGAATTAGTGTAGTTCTGTGTGTGGCTGAATGGATGTACCGAAAACAGAAGTCTCGTCCTGAGTATGGGTGGCACCATCCAAAAGACTTACAGCCTGTTTGGGATAAAAGGGAAAAGGAAGATTGCTTCTGCTGCTTGCTGCCTGCTGCCTGCTGCTTGCCACCCTATGAACCATTTGTCCTCTGCAATGCCTCCCTGCTGGGCCAGCTTGCCTTCGTGCTACCTGACTATGGACTGAAACCTCTATAAACTATGAGCTAAAATAAACGTTTCCTCCTTTAACTTTGGGTGCTGGATATTTTGTCTCAGCAATGAAAAAAGTAACTAAGACATCTGGGTTTAGATTGTACAATGTTTCCACCC
>RJWT010025025.1:0-16273 GCA_004365215.1 Cuniculus paca | reverse complement strand
CAGAAGGGAGAAAGTTAGGTTGGGGTTTATCAGTCAGGGCAGACTCAAAGGTAACACAACTAAACCTGGGATTAACAAGTATTTTGGTCCCTAACAGCAAGTCTAGAGACAATCAAGACTCAACCACCAGGTGGGAAGCATAAAAATGAAAAAAATCCTTGCCAAAATACATTTGTATTAAAATCCATGGGGTTTCTCTCTAATACTTCCCTGAGCAGTTTTTGAATTAGCTAGTTTGAAAAAATCATGTGCCAAAGGGAAACTCTCATGTTGACCATTAGGTTATATTATTCTCAGCAGTTGTGAGATTGTTGTAATGAAAAATAAGTGGGCTATATTACAAACAAACATGCAAGGAGTGGACATTTAAGTCAGGATAAAAAAAGACTATGGGATCTGATTGGATTTCAAACAAATTATGCTATGGCTAATAATGGATCCCTTGGCAACTTCTACATTAAATGAATTTATGACACTGACTTAAATAAATGAAAGTCTGTGTAAGTAACAAATGAGATGGATAGACAATTCTTCCCGGCAGAAGTCCATGTAATTTTGGCAGATTGCTCATCGTTGGCCAAGAGATGGAACATCACTCCCCATTCTTCTGAAGTGGTAGTTTGTAATAATACAATTCTAAAGAACAAAACAGAAAGGAAAAGAGGGGATACAAGTAACCTTATGGCATAGAAACTTGAAAAACACAATTTTAAGTCAGATGATCAAGATTAATATTAACATTAATGTAATTGATAGTATATATCCTTGATATGCTACAATAAAAATGATACTTTATCACTGCAGGCTTCTTCCCAAAAATACATCACCAGAAATCACCCATAAGAAAAGCATAAGTCTCAATTGAGTGGCTTTCTACCAAATACTGTACCAGTACTCCTCCAAATCAACATTATCAAAATCAATAGACATCTGAGAAATAATCATTGTCTATAGAAAGAAAAAACAGATGTAATGAATAATATAAGGAATGAAGCATGGATTATGATTAACTATAAGGGATCAATAATTATACAATTACTAACATATAAATATAAATATGCTAATTAGAAAGCAAATTGGTTGTGGGTTTTATAGAAACACTATGCTACCCTTACAATAACTATTGTATATATATATATATATATATATATATATATATATCTAAAATTATTTTTAAATTAAAAGTCTACTAATACCTATTAGTTAATGACGTGTTTCTAAGTAACAACTCTACCATGTGATTCTTTCAGCAATTAGAATTTTCAGTGAGGGGGAATCAGAGGCGGGTGCTAGTGTAATTTTTTTAGATTATAAACTTTGTAATTGTTTAGGCAGTGTAAACTCAGTTTTCAAATCATATGCATCAAGAAAAAAATTCTCCAGATATTAAGAGAAACAAAAACATCCCAAAACAAAGCTTAATACCTTCAACCAATGACTAATTATCAAAAATTTGTGAGGATTTCCTCAACAGGTTTCACTGATGTCATTTAGGTGAGATTTAATGGAACTGAAATTTCCAAATTGGCCCTTAATTCTTCAATGTCACTGTGTCTTTGCTGACTTTCAGGTAATCTTTACCTGTGATTCTTGAAAGCTTGGTGAATGTGTTCTAGGAGGAAACACATTCCTGTAAAATGCAATTATGTAATTCTTGCCTTATTTGGTAATTTCCCATGAATCAAAGCAAACTATATGGCCAAGCCCAGAATTAATATGGGAGCAGATTACATAAATGCCTGAACAACAGAAGACATGGTAATAAGGGAACTACCAGTTTAACAGCCTCCCATAATTACAATTTCAAATAAACATCAAATTCTAGCAAATTAAATTTAAATGTCTTGTGTGATGAACTGAGTACACGGGAAATAGGGGTCAGGCAAAGTTTCACAATTTTTTTTTTAAACCAAGGTTATTGGTTTCTAGTAATTATCTTCTGAGGCCCAAGTCCCACTTTAATTGACCAAATCAATAACTTTAGTTGAATTTTGTTCCCTGATGTATTAAAAACTGAATTTTGCCGAACTAATTGGTTTCCTGGGTGCACTCTCTGCTAATGTGGTTATTTCTGAACACTAAATTATTCCTCTCCCACCCATCTCATCCCACTTACTCAAAACAAAATAAACACACACAGAGACATGCACTTGAAATTAAATTTACACAAAAGAAAAACACCTGTAGAATTGATTAAATCTTCTACAAACCTGCTTTCTGAATATTATTTTTCCCATTTCATCGTATTTATATCAAAGTAATTTAAAAATAGTTGAACAGTCCTATATACCAAAATATTACTAGGTACTGGAGTCAGGTATAGGTATAAAAGTTTTGAGCTATCACATTTTAATTTATATAATGTTTTTTATTGAGACATTTCTTCACATATGTTACTATTTCATTGAAACTTGAAGGATATTAAAAGGTTTCCTGAATAGATCTTATTATATCCACAGTGTGGACTGGGCAATGGAGGCTAATAAAAAGGAAGTGAATTTTCACAGTTACACAGCTCGAAGGGAATGAGATGAGGATAGAGCTCTGATAGCTTGAGTAGAATTACAGTGTTTCTTAGAGTAAAATAAGTGTGAGTTGCAGAATTTTATAGATCTGGGTGTAAATTTTAACATAAATATTTGGACAAATTTTAGAAACTTGTGTACATGCAGATTATGTGTTGTAAATATTATGACAGCTACACCTTATGCAATTATTCTACCACCTCACTTTATTTCACTGAGGACATGGCTGCTATCTCTAAGTCTTGCAGGCTAAATTAAGGCATAAGTTATGGTCACTCCTAAACCAATAGTATTAGGTATTCAAAAGCATAAAAGGAAAACTTAGTAATATGAAGAAAATGGTCAAGTGTTCACTGTGTAGCACTAAAAGCAACAATGCATATGTTTGCTGATGAGGAAAAGCAATGAA
Source organism: Cuniculus paca (assembly GCA_004365215.1). Classification (NCBI taxonomy): domain Eukaryota; kingdom Metazoa; phylum Chordata; class Mammalia; order Rodentia; family Cuniculidae; genus Cuniculus; species Cuniculus paca. The sequence goes on along the minus strand of RJWT010025025.1, from coordinate 13,339 downwards.
GGCTGATGTAGTCAGAAAGGACTTGATGGAAAAGGTGACACTTGAACTTGGCCTTAATCTATCATGCCCACTTGTAGCTTGTATCCTTTGTGTCCTCACCAAAATTCACATTCATTTTCCCTATAATGGACTTTCAAAGACATGAGGTCCATTATCAATCATATTCGAACCATGAAGGCTTGACCCTCTCACCACATTGATTACATGTCACACAGATCTACAAGGCACTCTGCCAGTTCACCCTCAACCCCTTCTTCCCTCTCTGTTTTACAGGTGCCTGCACTCTGACCTGTCAAGGACTAAACACCCATTCCTAACTTCTCTGGGTTCCTTGTATCAAAAACCACTGGATTCCTTATGGTAAGCCCTCACAATGCAGAAAATGTGCTCTCTGAAAATATAAGTGCCACTACTCTAAGTACCTGAGGTGAAAGAACAATTGTGAAATTTAATAAAGAAGAAATGAAATGTTCAATTGGAGACTGAAATTGCTTTACAGCCGTACAATAAAATAAAACACAATCCAGTTGCCCTGAGCACCAGACTATTATTCACACACAGAAAAACAGGAAGTAGCCCTCAGGGTTGCTTGACCAGAAATGTATTAGCAATGAGAATTTTATTTCTTTCCTTTTAACCTCTGAGGAACTGTAGGGGCAGGGCAGCATGTCTCACATTCAAGCAAAAAGAGAAAATAAGTTCTGTTTTACTCTGCTATCTTTTTCATTTATTATTCCGACAAGCTAGTATTAGGATAAGCTAAACATACTACTTACTGAGTCTTTTAGATAATGTTACCAGTGTGGGCTTGAAAGATACGTTCTCCATTAGAAATTACACAAATTATTTCCCATTTGTGGTGAGGTAGGATAATAATTTTAGGCCACTGAATAAAAATCTATTTGCCAAATTGAATTTTTTACCTCAAAATCTATACCTGATAACTACTTCAATATTGAGTTCACTGTAGCACTCAAGACCTTTCATTGACTAAACAGACCGAAAGTATTTACGTGAAAAGAAATAGCTGGATAGCAAGTGAAGAGGAATTGTGGGGAACTTTTCTTGAAGCTTTTGATGCAGGGTTGCCATGAATTTTACTCAGGTGATGGGTTTATTTGGTTGCTTTAAGAAGTGAACTAATGGAAAGACTTCCCTTGTTCTTCCACATATTCAATCTTTTGTCCATTTCTTTAATCTTTACAAAACACTTCCTTCTCTCAACCTTATTCTTTGTAATTTGTGTTATCATGGAAGGGTATAGAAGAGAAATTTGATGAGAAATTTCTGTAATCGATTGTTTATGGCTTATAATTATTGACATTAAAATTCTTGTGTACTCTCAGTGATTTTCATATCCATGAAGTTCCCATTCTATTTTTACCTACAGGGAACATTGGACTTTACATAATTACTCAGAATTGACCAATTTTATCTTCTGGTTCCATACTTTCTTTCATCTTTTTCAAACTATAATCAAAACTTATGCCCTCTTAAAATCAGTCAATAACCCTGTATTGTGTATTTTCTCTTTGCCCAAGCCCCTGAGCTAATATTTTACAAATAGCCTACAAATTACCAAAAATTTAAGTGACAGGTATTAACTAGTCCTCAGTATTTATGAAATATGAACATGTGAGCCACACAGAGCCCCTCAGAGACTGAGCTATGTAGCACAGAAACTATTTGGGGAAAGACAAGTAATGGAAGTTAATGGTCTATGCAGATTTTGTATTCACAGCAATCTAAAATCTTCCTGAAATTCCTTTATGATGTACAGCATATGTTCATTTTTCCTTTTTTTTTTTTTTTTTTTTTTTGCGGCACCAGGGATTGAACTCACGACCTTGAGCTTGCCCGGCAGGCGCTTAGACCACTGAGCTAGATCCCCAGCCCTGTTTTTGAGACAGGGTCTCACTATGCCATTCAGGCTGGCCTTGAGCTCACTTTGTAGCCCAGGCTGGTCTTGAACTCACAACGATCCGCCTGTCTCAGCCTCCCGAGTGCTGGGATTACAGGTGTGAGCCACCATGCCCGGCTCATATGTTCATTTTTCAATGCAGTTACAAGGAAAATGGTTTTGATATTAAACAAAATCTGTGAAAACTAATAGTGTCTATAATCGACAGGTAAAAGAATGCAAGAGATCATTCTGATAAAGACAATTATTTTAACAGCAACACAAATCTTTATAGCCTCCATAATTTTCCAGATAAATCATTTGTTTTTGCTACAGTGAGGATGTGATATAAAATGAAGAGGAGAATACTCAATATAGAATCAATCATAGGGACACTGAGGCAGGATAAATACCTTCAAACCAATGAAACCTCCAAGAAAGACACCATATAATGATTCACAACACTGTATGTTAGGGAAGATGCCTCCTCTGAATCACTCATCCTGTACCAAAATGAGAAAGTAGTCTTTCCTTTGTCTTTTTTCTATCCTAATCCCACTTTTGCCCTTAGGGAAACAGTCAAATCTTGCAAATAATTGTACTCTTCTGTTCCAAACCACTTGATTGTTTTTTACCTTAAAATTCAGAGTAGTTTCTTTTTTGATGGTCTGACTTTTATATAATTTCAAAATATTTTACTCTTTTCAACACTCAAGTGATGACTTCTCTATCATGTCAGTGAAGCAACTAGACACCCAATCCCTCTAGCTTCTGTGCTTCCTTATTCTTACTAGATTTGAGAAGTTCCTTTTACTTCCCTGTGAAAACCAACCAGTGCCTCAAAAGTTTCTATAAACAGTTCTGTTAATCCTCTGAATTACATTTTTCTAAATGTTGTCCTATTTTGTCAGTCTTTTAGATTTGATAACTGCCTCAAATTAATATCACAAGATTAGCTACCTTAGTTTTCTGCAAGTGGAGGACAAATCTCTATTTATGATGTGGATCCAAAAAGATCACACCTATGCAGGCCCTTCTTTTATCAGGGAGGTCAAGTACGTTGCTTACCATGCTTAGCAGCATTATGGTTCTTGTCCTCAGTATTAATTATAGAAAGAGTGGTGCAGGCAGAAATGTTAGTGTTTCTTCAAAGAAAGGTAGGATAAGAAGAGAAACATTACTGATGGTGGGATGAGAAGTGATGGCAAAGATATAACAATGATTTGAAAACTCATGAGGAGAAATTGAGAAATAAAGCATACAAAAAGATAGTTAAGGAGCAGATACTAATGTCTGTACAAGAAAATAGGAAAAAAATTATTAAGCATTTTTTTATGTATTAAACACAGTTTCAGGAGTCAGGGACATAGCTCAGTGGCACAGCACTTGCCTGGCAAGTACAAGGTCCTGAGTTCAATTTCTTGTACCAAAATAAATAAATAGATAAATGCACAAAATAAATAATTAAATACACAAAATCCAGAAACTATTTCTGAAGTGACAATTATGTGTATTTTTTTTTTGCTTTTTACAAGCATGTACCCTCGGATTCAATCATGAAAATATAATTTTTTTTAAAAATTTGCATTTTATTGAACATGTAAACTGCCTCATTACTATTTGCTAAACAATGTAGACATGACGCTGTAGATGCTTACATGACGTTGTCATTATATATATTGGTATTCTAAAAATCATTTAAAATGTACAGGCAGGGATATGCAAGTTATATGCCAAAAATATGACATTTTATGAAATCATTTGAACATTTGTTCATCTTGGTGTTTGTGGTGGTGGGAGTTGAAGCGTGGGTGTGGGCCTGGATTTCCGGAAGGATTGCATAGGATATCAAGTGGGAAGAAATCTGGGAGAGTAGCTCAGTGGTAGAGCACCTGCTTAACAATGGTAAAGCCTAGGAACTTGATGCTCCTCCCCTCATACACACACATACACTATGATATGGAACAAAAAACAAGAGCAAAACACAGTAACAAACAACAACAAAAGGGCCCTGAGCATTAGAAAAATTGAGGGTCAAATACAAGGTTAAATTCCATATGGTGTCTCTCATTTGAGTAAGGCAAAGTACAAATAAAGAACAGAACAAAGGAGTGATAAAAGGAAACAGAAAGATGGATCTACTTCAAATGGGAAAGGATCCAGGGGACGGAGGGTGAATGGATGGGGTAAGGGAAAGTTTAAGTAAAAAGATTTAAGATGTGTCTGGTACTCTTACTAGATACCCACATAATGTAAACTTTAATTGTCATAAACATAAACTAAAAATAATAATAATAAACATGCAATGTGGACAGGAGATGATGCCGTGGGTGGGGAGAAAAGGGGATTAACTAAGAATCAAGATGTTATATGTACATGTACCTACATCCTAGGACTAACATAAACTTCGTGTACAGCAAATGTACTGCTAATAATGAAAAAAACAAAAGGTTCAAGAAAATGTATCAAGGCTAGCACTACAGGCTTCTTCATCAGAGTCTATGACAGGGATTGCTTAAAAAAAGTAGTAGAAGACTAGATGTTTAGTAGAGCAGAGAAGAGGAATCTTCTCTAATGTGGGATGAATGCATGCTAATCCGATTTGAATTCAGTGACATTTTAAGCTAATGGATACTAGGTTTTTATCTTTATTAACTTTTTATAACAACGATATTAGTTTTTAAATTATATAATTACTTCTTCAGTTAAGTCAAAGACAGAAATGGTTTTTAAAATTTTTAAAAAATCAAATTTTAAATTTTGTTCTAAAGAAAATATTTAAGAGCTAACTTAACATGAATGGACATGAGAAATGCCAGAATTCTGGTAATTGCTCCAAAATTTTCTCTTCTACTAGTCAAAAAGTTTGAAATTTTATATTCAATTTGTCTGTTATGAAGGTCATTATAATTCATAGTGAAAATAAAAATCTTTAGTTCAAATAGTAGGAAAAATAAGTTTTTTTTTTTTTTACTTAATCCCTTCACCTGAATAATACTGGTGGAGCAGTAAAAAAACAGAACTCTTAAGATTAAACACACTAATTTATCTATACTTCTTAATGAGAGTGAATTGGATTAGCTTGTAGGGGCAGAGGATGGGGTCTGGATCACAGAATATCATTTGTGAATATAGAATTAATGGTCATTTGGAAACTGAGGAAACAAATGTCAGATCATGAAAACCAGGAACAGACAAAACTACAAAGCCTAAAACTACATTTCTTAGCTGTAATGGGCTAGTCGTTGTAAAACAAATCTAGTGGCACATACTAGAGCTTCATCACAGGAGGTTAGCAGGTATACAAAAGGAACACTATAGAATCACTCTGATACTGAGCATCAGTGCCCTTCAGGAGTCCTTCACAACTCTGACCTCAGACCCCAAACCTGAGCAACACTCATTACAGAAAAGGAAGCTGGAAGCACCAAGAATGAAGTCAAGCCTGACCTTGGAGGTCAAAGTCTTTCTAAATCTCCTCTGTTATCTTACCTGGAGCTCATCTTGCCCATAAAAGCCTGATGATTCAACACAAAGTCTTTGTGATATCAAAGACCTTTTACCCCAATGAAATTGCCAGCGAAATCAGTGAATTTACTTTGTAATCTCTGTTTCCTGTGATGGTTTCTGGGAATAGAAGAGAATAAAATCATTTTTTGCAATAAAAAATAAACACATCAAATATACAAAATGTCATTGACAATAAACATATGACATTTGTCATATGACTATGACAATAAATATTGAGAAAATTTTCATGTGTATTTTTCTAATATTTCTGGAAACTTCATCAGAGATGAAAGGTCTCTAAATCTTTTATTCTTATTCAGAAAGAAAAAAGAAATTTTCATTTATTTAGGAAAAAAATCTGTTCTTTAAAGATTAAACTCAATTCATGATCACATGTTAATTATCTTAATTTTGCTACTAACAGTTCAGAGATTGAGCTCCATATAAAACATTCAGTAATGAAGGGTTTTGTTTTAATAAGTCAAACAAAGCAAATCAAATTATAGGAGAAAAATGTACTATGCTTTATTTATTATTATCATCATTATTGTTATATTATTATTACTTTTGGGGCAATATTACTTGACAATTTACAAATGGACACTTTTGATTTTATTTTTATGAAGACACTCTGTACATATCCACAGCATTTATAAAATGGGCAAATGAAGAGGCTGCAAATGTATTATAAAATGTGTCTTTACAAAAGGCTTCACCTGGATTCACCAGGCAGTGATTTCCTTACAGTCATTGTTTGTTCACACAAAGACAAATAAAGGAGCTGCAGTAAGGGATGAGAGGCTAAGATAATTGCCTCCAAGCTGCATGATACGTTAATACTTCCAAAATGAAAATGAGGCACTCTGAAATGAAAATTTTTGTAAAATAGTATGTTGGAATAAAAAACTGATGAATTAATTTATTCTTATGAAATGTTTCTGATGGCTGAAATAAAACAGACTTCTCAATTATATGAACATCATTTTGTATTGTAGGTATAAATAACTTTTCTAGCGTATTTAGATACTCCCCTCTGACTTTCTGCCATCCTAGACCTTGTCTATTGTACCTCTTAAATATTTCAAAAATTCTGTGATAATCACAGATATTTCATCTTCAGAAACACCAATTTATCTTTGTTTTATCTCCTTTATAAGAATGGCAATCTAATCTAAGTTGGAATTGTCTTGTTTCTTTTTTTAAAGTTGTTAATATTTTATTAATGCATGTTTGCCATACACAATAATTACATTGCTTGTGAGGAGTTGGTACATGTACCTAATTTATCTTAAATCTTTTTTCCTCCCCTCTGCCCCTCTGATCCCTCTCTGTCTTGGTCCCCTTCACTTTTCCAAGCAATTTCTCTCCCTCTTTCCTATTATCTATCTTTTATTTTACTCTTATTCATTCTATATTGTTTCTTATAATTTTTTCATGGTGCTAATTACATCCATTGTTTGTTATATGTTACATTATATATACATTATATATATATTTTTATATTTTATTTATGGGTGTTAGAATGAGTAAACTACCTTAGAAACAACTTAAATTATGCTAGGGTGCATTATGCATCTAGTGTCCCAAACAATGTCACAAACTTTGTTAATGGTGACTTTGGCATACTGATTCTGTCTCATCTTACCACTTATTACTCTTTATTCCTATCTCTTGATGGGTTCGTCTCCAACAAGGAGGAGTAGGTGGCCACAGGGAACCCAATTCCTCTCCTTTTCATGATGAGTGAGCAAAATATGATGGGAGGACTTCAGTTTGGATGCTTTTAACCTTTACCAAGACATTACAAGGAGACAGAAAAATCTACACAATTGGCAGCACCACCAGAAAGAATCACATGACATGGCAAAGGGGAGATCATCACAGTGAGGAAACATATTGGGCAAAGAAACTCAAATTAGATACACTGATTTGTGGTTGCCAGTTGCTGTAACAAATTAAAATCAAAGCAAAAGTTACTCTTTTGTTTTAAGAGAACAATTTACATTCATTTATCTAGATTTGTACTCTGGTTAATAAACAATTTAATGAATTTGAGCATTTGTTTCCCACAGAGATTACTTCTTTTTGGTTAATCACTGTTTTTTTTTTTTTTTTTTTTTTTTTGTGGCACCGGCTGGGAGGGGATCGAACTCATGACCTCGCACTTGCCAGGCAGGTGCTTAGGCCGCTGAGCTAAACCTCTGGCCCTTTGTTTAATCACTCTTTTCTTCAGTCTCTGGGCATCTCAGATGAAGGGAGAGCCTTATTTACATCCTCACTTTGAAATAAATGGGGACTTTATGCTTTATGCTTTAGGGGTGATCAAGATTGGATCAACCCCACTCACAAATGGTTATCAATATGTTTTACTCAAAGTTCACTGATTTGAAGATTTATCTCATTCAAAAACACCCCCATGCAAACACGAAGAGTGAATTTTGACCAATTATATAGGCACCTTATTGCCCAAAACAAGTAGATACATAGTTTAACTATCACAAGTCCACTCTTCATTAACTAGGCACATATATGCATCTTTTAAAACCATACTTCATCTCCAAATAAAAGTAAAGACCAGGTCATACTTCTATGTAACATGGTACACCTATCCTGTGTACTGAAAACACAGTAACACTTCTAATAGTATAGTCCTTCAGTAAAGATTAATATTTTTCTTCATATATCATAACTTACTATATTATAAAGTCAGTACTTTTATGTTACATGATAAGACAATGAGACAGGAATGAGAACAAAGATACATGACTTGCTGTATACATAGGCACATGTCCATTCATAGCAAAATAAGGAGAAAATACTCATGATGATATCAGTTCTACTTGTAAGTGTGGCAGTAACTTGTACTTCTAATTACCTTCTTTCAGTACCCATTTCACATTCACTTACTTATTTGAACTGTGGCTAATCACCGTTCTTGATCTCTTGGGGTGACAAAAATCGCTGTACTTGAAAGGTCTGGGCCATTCATTGTTCTGGTTGGATTAATTTGCTGTGTTTGTCCATTGATATTAATCACAGGGTAATACTAAGAGACTCCCTCAGGCAAGAGTCCCCAATCCCTGAGACACAAATTGATGCTAGTCCTTGGAAAGTTAGGAACAAGGTGACACAGCAAGAGGTGAGAAGCAAGCAAGCAGTTGAAGCTTTATCTTTATTTACAAGCACTCCCCATAGATAGCATTATCCTCTGAGCTCTGTCTCTTGTCATATAGGGGATGCATTAGAGTCTGGTAGAAGTATGAACCCTATTTTGAACTCCACATGCGAAATACCCAGGTTGTGTGCTCCTCATGAGAATCTAATGCCTGATGATCTGAGGTGAATCTGAGGTGGTCATGTTAACACTGGGGAGCCACTGACCATACAGATTAAAATTAGCAGTGAGATCTGGACAGAGACAGTAAGTCAATTACTTGCAGACTCCTATCCCACTATCCTATCACTGAGTGGCAAGGGACAATTAAACTGCATCTGGTGGCAGGCTTTAAGTCCATGTCAAATTTGGCCTACCTCTTACGTTCATGTACCACTTTCCTTCATTCCTTTTTTCCTGAACTGTACACTTGTGTCAGTTCACAGTTTTGTTAAACCCACAAGGTAATCCTAGGGAAATGACTGAAAAAGAAACTTATTGGCAAACTAGAGAGCTTGTTTGACAAGGGGAAAAGACCTAATTATGTGACAGCAGAAGACTTTAAGGCTGTCAACCAAAGAAAGCTACATTTAAAAGAAATACCAAGTGTTATATTTAAAGTATAGGTTCATTGCAGCAGAGGATTCACAACTCTGAATCTACTTTATACAATATATGGCAACTGACTATCCAGTGAAGCCAAGGAACCTTCAAAATTGTTTCACCAGAAGAAGACTAAACACCTTGCATTAACAAGCATACCTTTGGAGTTTTCACAGATAGAAGCTATTATTGAAGGCCATGAGTTCATCAAATGTGTCTGCACTGAAAGCATCATTCTTAGTGGCTTTTCTTCAGAGATGTTCCCCAAAGTACTTGGAGTTCTGCTCTGTTCACGTTCAATGGTGCCAGCATCTCATACAGGACAATCTATAAACCTACCTTAAGATTTCTTTTCTTCTGTCATCTGATTATAGGAAATTTTCAAAAAGGCTCTACTTGTAAGCCAGAGAAGAGAAAATAGTACAAAGTGGATATATGACCATAGAGTGCTGCTGTATATACTCAAATTTATAGCTTAGTAGGACATGTAACAGCTGATTCATAAAGACTAACACAAGTCACACGATAACTTAGTGGTCTACAATTATGGACACAGTCTCATCTGAGGTCTGATATCAGCACAAAAGCTATTTCTCAAAAGAAGAGTAACTATCCATAGAGGATAAAAATGCTTGGCTCTAAAATTCTAAGGGACTGCAGCATGACACCATGAGCCAACTATGGGTGCCTGCTAAAGGATCCAGGCAGCGTCCCTCTCTGACACCGACAAAACAGTTTGTACTACTACCTAGACTTATTCCTCTCTGTCTCTCTCTTTCTCTCCCTCTCTCTCTTTCCATAACCATAGCAACACTAGCAACTTTTTAAATTGTTTAGTAAAAATGCCAGGATAACATGTCTAGATAAAAAAATATATTGCCTTCAGAATTCAAAGGGACCACTAGATATTGGTGGCACCTGTTATGGTTTTTACCCAAATGTCCCCCCAAAGTCTTATGAGTGCAGAGGTGGAGCATTTTGGAGGTAACTGGATCATGGATATGTGTTACTCATCAGCAGATTAGTGCACTGATACATTAGCCAAATGTGCTGTTGGGAGATGAAGGCTGTTGGAGGAAGTGGGGCAAGGTAATATGGCTTGGAAAGGTCTATATCCTTCCCTTGTCCCTTAATCTCTGCTTCCTGTTTGCCACGCCATTAACAACACTCTTCCACCATGCCACTTTGCCATGCTTCTTGCCAATCAACTATGCCAGCTGACTATGGTCTAAAACCTCTACAAACTGTGAGCCAAAATAAACTTTCCCTCTTTTAATTTGTGGGCATTGGATATCGTGTCTTAACAGTGAGACAGTAACTAAGACAGCATTAGAATAAACCCTTTATCCTTCATCTTAAAACAGCTATCTCAACATGGCCCATAATACTGACCCTTAGGTATTTCATGAAGAAAGAGGCACTTGATTTTTTTCATGGATTTTTCACCCATTCCTATGCAAATGTGTTATAAGTAAATTTAAAGTAGTTGCTACTTCTTGCTTACTGTGTCCATTCACCATAATGTCATCAATATAAAGAGCTTGTGTGACATATTCCAAGTGGAAAATCATCAAGATCCCTGTTGGTTCAATTATGATGTAAGGTTGAAGAGTTGAACACTCCCCTGAGGTAGAACAGTGAGGATATATTGTGGGGTTGAAACCATACTGATTTTAGTGGCCTTATCAACAAGGACAGATAAAAAGTCATATGCTGGAAAAATAGACACATACCAGGAACCAAGGGCAATGCTAATCTGTTCAAATGAGTAATTATTTGGTACACAGTTTGTATATGGGATGTGTTAACACTGGTTACATTTATAACTGCCATGTTTCCCTTCTCTAAGATCTACATGCTTTTTTCATGGGCCAAATGGATGAATCGCATGGGGATGTGAGAAAATAGCATTCTTACTTCCTTAACATCCTTGATCTTGACAGAAATTTTTGCAATCACTGCAGGAATACAGTATTTTTTCTTTACTGTTTTCCTAGGTAAAGGCAGTCCTACTTTTTTCCAGGTTGTCTTTTCCACTATAATAGGGTTTATTTCACAAGCTAGAAAGAAAATGTGGGGATTCTGCCAGTTGTGGAATATGCCTATTGCAATTATGTATGCTAGAGCTTTAAAATACCACAGAATGAGTTTGGCCAAATGGAAGATGGGCATGGTAAGAACTCCACTGATTATTGGTCCTCTATAAGCTCTGTTACTGACTGTGGACCAATATAATATTGAATCGAATGAACTTAGCGTTAGTGCAGAACTTGTGTGCAGTGGTTCCTAAAAGCCTGATTATTTCTTTTCCTCAAATACACAGACGCCTTTGTATAAAGCTTGGGTCCCATTCGAGAAAAATTGGAGAAAGATCTCAGCTAGAAAATTCAATCCCTGAACACAAAAAAACTTTCCTAACCTATATTGTCATTCCCTGAATTGTTTTATGTTTTTAGCATTGACTTGCTCCATTCCTACTGCAATAAGAGACTAATGTAAAACAAAACAATCACCATGTCTTCATGTGGCAGAAAAGCAAAATGGAGGAAAGCTCCATCACTTCTCTTTTACGAAGTGATGTATCTAATGCATGAATAGTGTTACAACATTTAGTAAACTCTAAATAATTGATAGTTCAACCTTTAATATTATCACTTGGCAATTCAATCTCAGCGAATGAAATTTTGGAGACACATTCAGATAGTGGATAACAACCAGGTCTCAGAGACTGCTGTCTTCTGAACTGTCTTGCAATCACTAACTAAAACAGATGATTTGGCTTATTTAAAATAATTCCAATTCATTTTAAATCGTAAAAATGTACAATTGAAAAAAATAGTTTGTTCTCATTTAATCCAGTTGATCAATGTAACATTTTGATACAAGAATAAGATTGGAAATGAACACTAACATGAGAAAAATGACCTCGTTTCATGTATAGTATTAATATTGTATCTTTCAAAAACATGAAGAATTAATATGAAATAAGATACTAATATTACTTAAAATTCAAAGTAGAGCAAAGAAATTCTAAGCAATACAATGGTGAATATCACCAATACAATTATGTATTCATTTCATGGAGAATAAATATTGAGGGATATTTTAATTTTCATAGAGCCATTTTGGAACAATCCTTATTATTTAGAATTGTTTTAACTAGACAAAATAAAATAATTGAATAAGTAGATAAGTATAGTAGAAAATCATGGTTTTGATTTATTTCACTTATGAGTATGGTCACAAGTCACATCCATTTACCTATAAAAGCCTCAGTGTGATCCTTGTTTATAGTTGAATGGTACACCATTATATAAAAGTACCATATCTTTTTTATCCATTCCTCAATTGATGGGCATTTGGGTTGTTTCCAAGATTTGGCTATTACAAATTGTGCTGCTATAAACACAGGTGCACATCTATCACTGTGGTATGATGATTTCAATTCTTCTGGGAATATGCCCAAAAGCAGAATAGCTGGGTCAAATGAGACTTCCAATCCTAGCTTTTTGAGAATCCTCCAGACCGATTTCCACAGTGGCTGCACCAGTCTACACTCCCACCAACAGCGGAGAAGGGTTCCTTTCTCCCAACAGCCTCTTCAGCATTTGTTATTGGTGGTTTTCTTGATCCTGGCCATTCTTTCTGGAGTGAGATGGAATCTCAGAGTTGTTTAAATTTGTATTTCTCTAATGGCCAGTGATGCTGAACATTTTTTCATGTATTTATTTGCCATTCGTAATTTTTCAGCTGAGAAGTACGTTTTCATTTCAGACCCATTTTTAGATTGGGTCTGTAAATTTTGAGGGCCTGATTTTTTAAAATTCTTTATATGTTCTAGATAGAAGACTTTGTCTGAAGTACAGTTGACTAAGATTTTTTTCCCAATTCATGGGTTTTCTTTTCAGGCTGTTGGAGATTTCTTTTGACATGCAAAAACTTTTTAATAAGACGAGATCCCAGCCGTTGATTATAGGAAGTGTTTCCTGTGCAGTTCGACTTTTGTTGATGAATTCTCCACCTACTCTTATGACTTCAAGATTCCTACCTACTTTGTTTTCCAGCAGATTTAATGTTTCTGTTTTAATATTTAGATCTTTGATCCATTTTGACTTTAGTTTAGTGTATGGTGATAGGCTTGGGTCTAGTTTTAGTTTTTGGCATATGGAAAG
>RJWT010025024.1:0-16333 GCA_004365215.1 Cuniculus paca | reverse complement strand
TGCAATGCACACTTTCTTCCAAAATGCATTTGACATATGATTGAATCACTCGCATTTATTGACCACTTACCACACACTTGGTTATACTCACTTATTTAATCTGAATATCAGTCCCAGGATACCTGTATTCCAATTCTCTCTTTTTTGTAGATGAAAATAAACTAAGGACTAGAGAGTTTACATCACCCACCCAAGACAACAAAGGTAGTATGTGGTAAGTTGAGTCATCAAAGCCCCCATATTCTGACACTCCTCTACTCTGGAGACTTTGCTGTACTGACTGAAAGAAGAGGAACTCTGTTCAAACAGAACCCAAAAGGTAATGGAGACATAGAGACAGGTAAGAGAGACATGTCCAACCCCATTACACCCCTGAATGAATTAGGTTGCACTGGGGACAGAGGCAGCACCAACCATTGCATGAGCTGTTCTCCTGCTGACCTGGATAGATTGTGAGACACAAGAAACATCATTCTGGAAGTAGATGGAAGTAGAAAACTTGGAAGAGGTTATATTCCCCCTGTACGCATGGAAGATGGTTGTAGGCATGCTTGGAACAGGATCCCTGGCTACTGGAGTTTCAGTGCAGAAACATTTGCAAAACTAGGAGGCCAAGGGTAAAATGCATGCACAGGATTACTAATGAAGATATAAGGGACACTCTCAAGGTGGTGCTGAGGTACTGATGCATTGTCCTTGAGACTCAGAACCATTGAGCACTAGGCATTAGAGTCAATCTAGCCGTGTGTGAACCATGGTTTGAGAAGATCTTGATGGATAAGAAAGCTCCTGTTTTACTTCTAGAATCACTGAGGCTCAGAATGATGAAGCATTTTTGCCCCCAGGTGTACATCTGTCACTTTCCATACCTCAGCCAGCTGTGAGAAGGCCCATAAGCATCCATTTCCTCTTCCGGGTGGTTTCTAAAACCTGAGGAGAGCCTCAAATGTGGTGAGACTAGTTTATCTCTCTGATGTAACTCTTTCTCTTCTCAGCTGTTTATCTCCTTCTATCTCTAGCATCTAGATCTGCCTACTGCCAGAATAATAAACAGAATAAGTAAATTTGTACCATGAATAATTGAAAGGATAGCAATTTACCAGGCAGGAGACCTAAGTTCTAAGCATGGTTCCCCTCTAGACTGCAGGAGCCCCAGTAATAAAACAAATGGATTATCCTGGATCATTTGTAAAGAAGTCTCTAGCTGGAATACTGTGAATTAAGATTCGGTCATACTAAAGTATAAATGATTTCTGACACCTGAAAATATCAGCCTCTGCCAAGGGAAGCCTGATGTAATAAAATATCAACACCTTGAATTAAAGCTGAACTAGAGAAAGGATATTTGTACTGTGGCATATTAGCTGCAACAGGCAGTGGCCATTGAGCCCCTTTAAGTAACAAAGAAAAGAAGCAACCACTGATTGATACATTTAAGGATAGTTTTCTCAGACTTTCATAGCACTGGTAACATTGGAAGATGGCAACTGCCCATTTTCAGATAAAGAAACTCTGGCTTGGAGGTGTTAATGAACATGGTCAAGGTCACCAAACTACCGAACTACCGAGTGGTTGATGCCTGAGTTGCCTCCACCACAGTTCTCACACCGTGCCTCCCACCTAGCCCATCTGCCTGATGCAAAAGGGAATTAATGGAGACCTCCTGCCATCTCCACTTCCCAGCCTCGAAAGGTCTCTTGTCTAGTTTGCATTGATTTTTGTGTGTTTGTTTGTTCTTGATGCATTTGCAGAATCTGAGATCCCAGCTGCAAATAAGGCAGATAAAAAGAGAGGTCAAGGGAATGAGAGAGGCGGACTCTCTTCAGCAGCTCCAGGGATTGCAAATATTTCCTGCTATCTCCATTCTCTTATTTGCCTCCTCCTTACTTTCTTTCTGGTAATGTTCTAGCCACATTCCCCAGCTCATCCATTTGCAGACTCCTAGTTGGTGATGGGTCATAAGGTAACTACAGAAATTCGTAGATTCTGAGATATTAATTTCTAGCCCTCCTGCCCTGGTTCAATAGCTGCTTAACTAATCTTCCTGCCTCAAGTCAGGCTGCCCCTCCCAACAGAGACTGTAACCAGTATGGTATTAAATGCCCAGAAGCTCAATCTGAAAACCTCAGTGGCTCCTCATTGCCCTTAGAAGGAAGTTTCTGTGTTGCCCATGGTCCACCCTCAAGCAAATCTAAGGTCCCACTGCCTCATTTACCCTGGAGTATGAGCCTATCCTATGGGCTGGAAATGGGCAGTAATTTCCTACTCCATGCCCATCTCTCCCACTCTTCATTGCTGACCCCCAAACCCACTGCTTCTGCAGGTCCTAGGCCCCCTACAGCAGATGCATCTCTGACAGCCAGCACTGTGACTCTTGTTTTATGCCAATGACTTTATCTTCATCTTACCCACCATACATCTCTACTCTCTCCACCTTGACCCCTGAATCTAATCCCACTAAAGATGTAGCTTTGCAAGGCAATAATCTTGAATAATTCATTTCTGTGTCTTCTGTCCCCAGCAAAGACCCTGGAACACAGTAAGTCTCAGAAAATATTGCAAATAAAGGAAGTCAATTAATAACAGCCACTTCCATTAGAACAGCAGTTTGCACAAAGAATTTATCCCTCCTCTGAAGCATTTTTGCCCTGCTGAGAAATAGCATGTTCTGGGGGAGGTTAAGACAGCAACTCTACTCCCTGCCCAAGTCCAGGTTTTTAAATCGCAGAGTCTCTTTTGTCTCTTCTGGTGATCTCAGCCTCCGTCTCTGACCATTCTAGTCACTGGTCCTGGAGGACCTCCGGGTTTCACAGATATCAGTGCAAACCCCAAGGGTTCGCAGATATCAACTATGACTCACCTAAGAGACCCCACCAGCTGGGTCTGCTGCAGTCTGCCTGATGGTTGCCACCTACCGCTACAGAGGAAAACCACAGTGGGGTGGGTTATTAGAGCCACCACAGCTGATTCCTGCCTTCGATTCTTGGCACCTGCAAGACCGGTTTTATTTCCAGATTTTGCACCTGCAGATGTTGAGGTGTTTTTGTGGTTTTTTTTTGGTTTTTTTTTTTGGTCTAGCAGAATAATAATATTAGGTTTATTAATTTCCAACCTCAAATCCATCTCAGGTGCTGCTCCCAAACTCAGGGGTCAGCACCCAGGCACCCAGCTGGTGACCTCTTGGAAAGGTCCCTTTGACTCATGTCTCTTCCTCAAATCTGCTTCATTCCTCACAATGAGCAAAGAAGCCAAAGCCAACGCTCATTGGGAAAGGTCAAACACCCGCACTGTGTTTGTTCACGAGGGTGATATTTCACCAAAGAGCAGATGCTTCCTAAATGATAAATAAGAGCAGCAGTTCCCCACAGGTCCCCAGGGAGGAAAAAATCTCCACTCCATATGCAGTGCAGGCTCAGTGAAGACCAGGAAGGAGGGAAAAACAGACATTAATTCATTAGAACACATGACCTCAGATGAACAGAGCAAGAATGCTGTGCCTAGCACAGTGTGTCTTCCACTGATGCTTGCAGAGCAGGGAGATAATAGCTTTAATAGTTACTGTTTACTGAACATTTGCTGTATGCATGGACTTCTGTTATAGTCTTAAATATGTTTTCTTATTTAATCTATCAGAAAACAGGTTCAGAAAATTTGAGCTACTTGTCCAAGTTCATTCAGCTTAACATGGGGACCATCTCCAGTGTGTGTGACTGAATGGTCTGAGTACTTGAAGACCATGCTACGAGTGCAGAGAGCCTATGCAACCAGGATCTGGATCTGAGCTCTGCCTTGAGTACTGTACTTACTGCAAGTTCAATAAGTTGTTGCCATATAAACACTCAAGTTGTGAACTTTCATGGGTGTACAGTAAATTACTCGCTTTGTCAGACTTAGGAACAAATCCAAACTATGAACAGTCTCCCAGAACAGAACTCATTCATAAGTCAGGGGCTGACTGTAGTTATAAGGCAAGAAGTCAGAAATGACCCTGGAAACAGCAGATCAGTTTCCTGTTTATCATGGAAGAATTATAGTGTGTTCTAAAGTCCAACCAATGTGGATTAGGATGTTACTTGCTCTACTTTCTGATTGTTTGACTACCACAGATGTTAGTGAGTTTCTGATTCTTATTTTCCTCCTCTGTAAAATGGGCTGAAGAACCATGTTGCAGAATTAGCATGAGCACTAAACAGGGTGATCTATGTAAAGAATAGTCCACAGTAGGTACTTAGCAAATATTACTAATCTTTTTAATGTCTGTGAGTAAACAGGGAGCATATAGAATGTACAGTGATTGAACAAACTGAGATACAGACGGATTTTCGAAATCAAGAAGCATACCAGATTGCTTGTGAAATGATGAGTCACCTATTAACATCCTCCCGACATGCACTGAGACATCTATGGAAAAGGAGCACTTATCACAGCACACATTTAAGTTCTAAAAACAAATTTACAGACTCAGATGCCTCTTCTCAGTTCTCCAGTTTTACATCAGAAAAACCCACCCATCCAAAGCAGCTGGCAGTCAACCAGAGGTCTTAGACCTTCCAATTGTCTGCTTCCTTACCTTCTACTTCCTACCTAATCCTGGACTTGACTGGCTTTTAACCAAGGTGATGTTTACCCATAGCAATGGAAAGTCATTGTATATTTTTAAGTAGAAATATTATAAGATCCATTTGATGTATTTAAGATTTCTCACCCTTCAGGGTAGGGGACATTTCAGAGTGCATAAAGTGGATTTGAGGAACTGCATAGGAAGCTACTGAAGTCATCCAGGCAAGCGACTACATTTCCTCAGAATATCAGTGATGATAGAGCTGAGAGAAGTGTAAGGTTGCTAGACACTGAGGGGGTAAAATTGGCTGGATTTAAGATGGGTTGCAGTGTGGGCTAGCAGAGATGTTAGTTCAAAGGATAAACTGTGAGCTGTGAGTTACATTGTCAGATAGATAATGCTCTCCTTTGATGAGAAGGGAAGGGCCAGATGAGCACCACACTTGAGAGTACAGTAAGAATATGAGTTCTATTTGAGGCATAATTGTCATCCTCGTGGTCAGAAAGGGTCACCAAGGTGACCTTTCTCAGTAAAGACTGTGATATATCCTAAAGTGTAATGAAGCATTGCATGAGTAAGGAAGGGGCCAGTATTCCATCCATGACAGGCTAGTCACTAGGGCTTGGACTGAAAAGACAGAATAAATCTTTCTGGAGTCCTGAGAACTTGTGATTTACACATTTTGGAGCCTCCAGATGTAATCGGAAGTCAGCACCATGGCCAGAGGCCAAAGAGACCCTGAAGTGAGAATACAAGAAGCAAAGGCAGATGTTCCAAGGCAGAACAACTGAAGACCATGGCCATCAGCAAGCAGAAGAGATGCCTAAATTCAAGGGGGACTTCTTTGGCAATTTTCCTATTGGAAGCTAACCCCAGAGATTCCTGTATTTCTTACTCACATACTCATTCCAGCCCCCACAGAATCCCATAGCCCTGGAGAAGTCCTTCATGACCTTGAGCTGCAGGGTATCTTATGTGTAAGAATTTACTCTCACCCGTAAGGATTCAATCTCATAGGTCACATTGAGAACAAAATAAGATAATGCATATTAAGTGTAACAAAGAGCACATAGTAAGCAATCAATAAATGTCAGACCATATCCCCATCAACCATCTTGAGGAGTTAATTTTAATTTGGTTTCATCAATTAGTCAACATGAGCAGAGCCTTGGGTAGGTGTTAAGTACAAAGAAGGATCACAGGAAGAGACTGACCGGGTCTACACCCTTGACCACTTTCAATAAGCTAACAAAGATAAAATAATTTTAACTGACTACGACAGCCTCTCTGCCTCCATTAAGGAGCATTATTTTCTCTAAAGTAACTTTTAAAATACTTGGATAGGACCCCTTGGGTGAAAAAGACAAGGTGGCACCAGCATTTACACCTAGCATGTGTTTTGGAAGGAGAATGTGAAACAAAGAGAGAGGGGAAAATATTAAAATCTTATGTGTTTCTCCTTCATTGCAATGTTTTGCATTGCATAAGAAACATACAAGAAATAATCAAATATTTTAAATATGCCTTGGGTATAATAAAAATCTACAAAGGAAATGAACAAAAAGTATTAGGAGTAACAAGAGCTTGGGTAGAAGCAGACCAAGGGAAAGCTGATCAATTTGATGACAGTAAGATCTCTGGTAAGCAGAGGCTAGTTCCTTTCCTAGAGATTTACACCTAATGTTCACTTTTACCTTATGCATATGCAACATTTTACTCCTTACTGTAATCACCTGAACTCCATGCTGCCACACATAGTCTTTCATTGGTAGTTCTTTGGGAAAATGAAAGTACAGAGGCAGGCACAGGGGGATAGTCTCGTCATCCTAGGAAAAGCCTGGCAAGATGGGAGGAGGGAAGTGGACAGAGCCAACTTGACAGAAGAAGCAAAGTGAAACCAGAAGTGCTACAGGGAGGAGAAAGCCTTTACAATCCCCAGAGGCAGAGGAAGGAGCACTGGGTTTTCTTCCATGTATGTGATGGAGATCTCAAGGGTCAAAGTGACCTTCGGACTCTGCTTAGAAACAATGATCTACATGTGGCAATCAGATAATAGCCTACTTTCTTGTACAAATGTGGGAATATTAACACCATTACCCAAATCTTAATAGTGCTGAGATTCATAGACAAAGTTCAGTCAGCTTCAATACTCTGTACTCAGTATTTCTAAAATTTTGCACGAGCATTTTTACTGTGTCTACAAACAGACTTGATGATGTTAGCACACTGACTAAACCTACGGGCTCTAGAGCCAGAGGACTAGTTCTAATCCTGATAGGACTGCTTTCAAACTGTGTGAATCTGAACAAATTACTTCACCTTGAATAGGCTGTCCAACGATGAGATGGGGATAACAAGAATACCTGGATTGTTGGGGTTGGGAATGGGTTAACACATGCAAATAGCTTAGAAGTGTCTGATAATTAATGCTCAATTAATATTGTCTAGAATTATTAGTAGTAGTGGCAGGAAGAGGACTAATCAAAGTAAAACTACAGAACACTCACTGACAAAGTGACCTGAAGCTACACTACTCAAGCCTTAGGCATTGGCAGCTGTATTTAGACCCTGCTATGAGTTGAATTATGTACCTCCAGGAGATATGTTGAAGTCCTCATGCCCAATACCTCAGAATGTGGCCATGTTTGTGCAAGAGGTTGTTACCCAAGTGATTAGTTAAGATGAGGTCACACTGGAGTAAGGCAGGTGTGATCACATCCTTATGAGATGTGGGAAGGCACATAGAGGAAATACTGAGAAAACGGGCACACACAGAGGGGATGTGAGGGTGAAGGCAGAAATCAGAGAGATGCAGCTGCAAGCCAAGGAACACCAAAGATGCCTGTGATTCCATAAGCCAACAGAGGGTGGGGAATATGCTGTCTCCTGAGCCCTTGAGAAAGCACAGCCCTGCTAACTTTGCCATTTTAAACTCTTGGCCCCAAGAACCATGACAGAGTACGTTTCTGTTGTTTCAAGCCAACCCACTCATGTGCTTTGCTGTGGCCACCCTAGAAACCAACAAGGGCTCCTCAGATGCCTCTAGTTCCAACAGAGGATGATTTCAGAGAGCGCTATGAAATCTCCACTCCCCGGCCAGGCAGCTCCACAGCAGTAAAGCCAAAACCACCCAGAAGCAGTCCTGTTAGACCCTTCACTTTGGGCTTTGCACATAGGCGAGCTCCCTACCACCATCGAGGCAAGGACCATGTGCCTCTGGCAACTACTGCTCCAGCAGCCACACCCAACTCCATTCAGGGGATCAAGGGGGAGCACAGGGTCTGGGGCTGAGAAGACAGGAGAGGAGACTCCTGGACATACCGCTAGATCAAATTGTGTTCTGGCTAGGGTTACTTCTGCCTTGCAACCTCCCAAGGGATGGCCGCAATGTTTCAGCTCCAACTGTCATCCCTTCTTCACCATGCAGAATCAGGCACTACAGCAGATAGCTGAGCAGAAGCCCAGGGTCCTGCCTTTCTTCTCTCCTCCCACCCAGAAACCTTCAAGTACACACACACACACACATGGCTAGACACATCACATGTGTGCAGACACATATGCATAGACATATACACATGTGCAGACACAAATATACACGTGAATGCATAGATAGGTACATATATACACTCATGGTGATGCATACACACATGGACAAATATATAACACATAATTTCTTTTTCCTTCTTCACGAAAACTGGAAACATAGGGGTCATGACTATGTCATCTGCACTCTACATGCTCCCACATCTCAGCTCTTTTCCAGTCAAGATATGGAGCAAGAAGCAAGAAGGAAGCATTGGCACTAGAGCATGGAGGAGGGCTTCAAAGAGGAGGAGGCATCTATACTGTGACATTCAGACACTGAGGGAAAGTCTGGGAGCTGTGGTAGATGAGTGGTGTGAAGAATAGTGGCAGCTGGGTTAGGACTCATCTCCTAGGAAACTCGGAGGTCTAAGTCTGTACTTCAGAATCCACTGCCTGGAAGCATGTACATTTTCTTCTCCACCTCTCTCTCTCTGCTGCACATCACTGCCAACATCTGATACTTGAAGAGGAACCTGGGGATATGCACTTCATCTCATGCCTCACCTACTTCTGTCCTGTGCCTTCCATCCTCCACTACTGGAAAGTCAGAAACTGGTGACAGGGAGAAGGTGCCATAATCCAACCTATGTCTCAGGAAGATCCCTTTGGTAAATGCAGCAAAGGACAAGAGGCACCAGGAACTTACCACCTTCCACACGCCACTGCCAGCCTACACAGAGCTCTACTACAGGTCATGCAGAGGCTCCCTCGTTCCAGGGGTATGTTGACAGTTGGCATGTTGAGCAAAGCATCATAAGTAGGCTGGATTTGGCATAGCAGGAGGTGGACAAACTGTCCCTCCAGGCATGTGAGATGCCCCTGAAGTGGCCCTCAATCAGCCAGGGGGAAGTGGAGGCGGGGACCTGAGCAGACAGGGACAGGATGGGAAAGCTCTGTCCTGACTTTAATCTGCCTCGTTAGCTAAACTTTGCAGACACTCCATGTCTCCAGCTTCTTCTCCAATCGATGATCAGAGTGCACACGTCTGCATAAGAATAGAGTGCTGCTGCTGCTGCTGCTGCTGCTGCACGTTGTGCCCCCAGGCATGGTCTGTCCCTGCCGAGAGAGGCACTGATGGCCAGTGAGCAGACACAGCCACACATCATCCATTCACACACCCCTTTGGCATAGGCACACACACTACCTGCCAAACACACTGAGACTCCACTTCCATCCCACAAATGAGGTGATGGTGTGGGGTTCAGAACAGAGAAAGGAGGCAATCATGTCTCTTAGAGCAGCAGGCATGTAAGTTCAGGAGTCTCCCCCAGTGTGGTTAGGCCAGGGGCAAACTATTTGTTCACCAGTGAGAGTGTGACACTGTAGACTCTGCTGGGTGTTTGTGCAACCCCATGTCCAAGGTGAAAGAAGTGGGCTCTCTCCACGATCCTGCATGCTAGCTCATGTGAGGCCATCAGTATTTCTAATGAATGTGTTCTTCCTCAGATATGACACACCTGTGCCATGCACAGCCTGAACATCTGTATAAATGGTGCCTGAAAAGTCCTGCATATCTGGATCTGGCTCCAAAATTTTGGAAGAATAAAATGAGATGGGAAAAGTGCCTTGATCCTAGATATTAGTAGTATTATTGTTATTTCTACTGGGCTAAAAGAATATCCCTCTTGGGCCTTTGAATTACCTCTTAGACCATTTCTTTTTCTATTGACTTTGGATCCCCAAGAGAGAATCATATTTTCAACAAGTTTTAGCAGTTCGAGATATGTGAAATGATAGAAAGACAGTACTGGAAGACACCCTAGGGATCATCTGCTCTCACTTTCATAAGGATGGAGAAACTAAAGGCACAGAGGTGCAGTTTGTGGCTCCAGGACACACACCCAGTTAGTTTAAGCCCCTCACCTGGACCCATGTGCAGGGCGCTGTCCAGTGTCTGAGATGGGACTGTAACTCCAAGGGTCACAGAAGGAGCTTCCCAGGTGCATCCTCAGGCATCTGGTCATCCCGGGAGACTTTCCAAGGGGGCATCTGGAGCCTAAGCATAACTGGGACCCTCTCACATTCCTTTTTTTTTCTTTTTTTTGGTACTGGGAATCAAACTCATGACCTCCTACTTGCCAGGCAGGTGCTGTGCTACTGAGCTATATCCTTGGCCCCAACTGAGACCCTCTCCACCTGCATCTGACTCAGTGGGCTTGATGAGCAGGCTTTAAGCTTGCCAGAAGGAAACAAACAGGCATCCAAACCAGGGTGTCCCTGCATGCCGTCTCAGCTGCCTCTGGTGTTCAAAAAGACAGTTCACATCTCACATGGAACTCTTGACAGGAATACACTATTCCGTGCAGACTTCCTGACAGGCTGGCAGGAGAGTCTCACGAGAAGTAAAGGGGAATATATTGGAAGGAAAAGGGAAGGTGGTTGAGATTGTGCGAGGAGTGGGAGCAAAAAGCAAAAAAATGGTTCCGGCAAAGAGCTGTGCTGGCCAACCGGCAAAGAAAACACAGACACGTTCGATCCATCTTGCTCAACAAACTGTGCCTTGGCGATGCCTTTCTAAACAGAATGATTTAATTCACCACTGTACAGGCTCCTCACTAGCGCTGCCTGCGAGAGAAGAAACCTGGTTATAGCTCTATTACCACAAAGCTTCTCAGTGACTGACTCTGTAACCGGAAACATTGTTATTAGACATGCTGTGCTCCATCCACACTGTCCTGTCCCAAAACCAGATGGCAAACTTTCCTCTATGAAGGACTGTGGGTTCCCTCCCCTAACCCAGCCTGAGAATTCAAGAGGCATTTTATATATTTTTGAATGCACTTTGGTTAGAAACAAAATATTGGGCCATTCGAACCGAGACATCTGAATATTCTTTGGGGAAACAAGAGGATGGGAGGTTTGAAATGGGAATAAGCCAAAGCACCTGGGCAAGGTGAGCAAGGTATAGATGTTATTTGATGGTTGGAAAATAATAATAATAGCAACCAAAACAATAATGATAAGAGTAGCTGTTACCTACTTTGTCTCATACATTGTAAGACTGTCTTTAATTTTTGACTGCTCTGATATTTATTGGGCACCTGCTATGGGTCTGTTTTGGGCTAGATCTTTGTCCCTGGAGGGATCAGAGTTTAGGGGTAGATGCACGAATGAAGATAAGCCACACAGTGTCACTACTGCTGTCCGAGCAATGTGCTACTGAGGAAAGAGTCCCCAGGTCTGCAAAGACAGAACAGAGGCAACTTTGAGTTGACCCTTAAAAGATGCATTGAGGGTGAAGAGTAGGTAGGGAGCTGAACAGACTTCTCAAACAGGAAAAAGTGAGGGAAGCCTGGGGGAAGGAAGGATGTACTCTGGTATGGCACACTCAGGCACACTGGAAAGGAATCAGGCTATGAGCATGTCACTGGGGAGCTAGGGCCTCGACATTAGATTTGACTTAAAGAGGTTTATCTGGGAACATTGGGCTGGGCTGGTGGAGAAACTGGACAGCATCTGTAAGCAGAAGCTGTTTGCTCAAATGGACTTTGAGGCCAGCTTCCAGGACACAAGGACTAGGGAGCAAGGCTAAAATCAGATGAACCCAAGGATGAATGACAAGACTTAACCATTTGGAAAGCTAAAGGCAGGCAGGCAGGCAGGCAGGCAGGCAGGCAGGCAGGCAGAAAGAAAGAAAGAAAGAAAGAAAGAAAGAAAGAAAGAAAGAAAGAAAGAAAGAAAGAAAGAGGAAAGAAAGAAAGAAAGAAAGAAAGAAAGAAAGAAAGAAAGAAAGAAAGAAAGAAAGAAAGAGGAAAGAAGGGAAGGATGGACCAGGGGTGGTCATAGTCAAAAAGAAAAACTTCCCAGTTCATATAATTGAGAAGCTACTGGTGCTATTGGCCAAATTTGGAAATCAGATCGAGACCCCAATTCAGGAGAAGCAGTGGTGAGCGTAGAACTGTCTCCTTTCCTCGGTTAGAGCATCACCTGGCTGCTCTGCCCCCTTCCTTTGCCTGATATTGAATGAGTCCTCTATTATTAACTACCACTACCTACCCACAAGAAACACCCACTCTTGGGGATGAAGACATAAAAATAAAAGTGGTCTACATTATAGCACCTTTCCAGACAGAAAGCCTTTAAAGGAAGACGAGAGATGATCTTCATTGGAGAAATGAAAGGCGTCCTAGAAGAAGTGATACTAGATTTCAGCTCTGAAGGATGAGTAGCAGTTTGACTCGAAGTGTGGGTACAGAGCACGTGCCAAGAAAAACAGTGGGTAAAAGCAGTATGGTCATAATCCAGAGGAGGTAGAAGGCAGTTGTGAGCAAGGAATATTAGAAATTCCAGGAGAATTGGTGCTGAATTAGAAGCACAGGGGAAAGTTTCTGAACAAAGCAGCATGAGGAAGTTATGTTCAACAACAGCAAAGCCCTGGATGGAGCCATGGAGCAAGCCTGGTTGAAGATGGAGAAAAAGACTTTCCGAGCTACCTGGATCTATCCCCACAGGTCCTCGGTTCCTTGGCTCCGGATAGCCCTCTTCTGGGACCAGCTCAAGCAAAGCTCTCAGAGCTAATAATTTTATGTCGAGCCTTGTGTAAAACCAGGTTGGGTTAATTATTGATGCAAACTTAGGCAAATGAAAGCTCACTGTGGTTTGGCAAGTTTCCCCTCAGCAAAATTAGCTTATGCAGCTCTGGCTGCCTCCTGGGGAGAGGCACACGCTTGTCAACCGCTCCCGACCCACTCACAGGGACAGGCACAAGAAGGGGCTTTGAACCTCTGACTTGAGATCTGTGCCCAGAGTCTCAGCCACTTCCTGATGCCATCTGGGCTGAGGGCTAGGGGCAGGCCCAGAATAAAAGAGGAGCTCAGCCCAAGGCCTCCCGTGGATTCCTCATAGCCAGACCGTGAGCAGAAAACAATATCAGTGATAACAGGCTCGCAGATTCAATTCCATCCCATTTAATTAAATGGCTTCGATGCTCACAAATTGCAGTGATGGATGTGAGCTCATGCCAGACACACAGCTGCAGACCTGCAACACAGTGCATTTCTGAGGGTGCAGCAAAGGCCAGGTGACACCAGCAGCAGAGCACTGCACAGGCGACAGGTGACAGGAATGACAACAGGAACAAGCCCCAGTCTGCACAGCCTCCTGCGGGACACATGTTTCATTCATCTGTTTCCGTGACAGACATTTCTTGAGGTTTTCCTATGTGCCTGGTGCTGTGTGGGTACACAGACGTGAAAGATGGCCTTGTTGTAAGGGAAGCCTGGGGACACAGCAAGCAAATAGCTCAGGGCACTTGAATGTCCTCCGTGTTTTCCCAGGGGCCCAGTCTGGAGTGCCAGGGAAGTGCCGTAGGGTAAATGAAATGCAGGAAATAAGGGGGCCCCTCAGATATCCATTGGCAGCCCTTGCACTGTAAGTCATGCCGAGTTTGTGGACTTCATCCTGAAGAGCTGGAACCATTCAGGAAAGGGAAGGGCTAAGTAGGGAGGGTAATTCTCAAACACACCTCATTGCACAGATACCATGAAAGTAATGAGAACACCACACTGCAGGAAGCAAGATATTCATACTCCCTACCTCCCTTCCTGTGCCCCAGGAGCTGCTCCCCTGCCTTCCAAGCAAATATCACACCCATAGGAGGTCTAGGAAGTAGACCCCCAGACAGGCAATGGAGGGAACAAAATGGGAAGTACATAAGCTAAGGGGGAAAGAGCATTATTGCAGCACCATAGCATCAGGGAGCTTGACCATAAAAATTCCTGAGGCATTTCCCCACACCTGAGAAATGGGCATAATGCAACTTCTGCCATCTATCCAGAGGGTGGGCATAAGATCCGGTGAAAAAGGCAGGTGCATAGTGGGCATCTGACAGATTCCAGAATGAATGAAACACGGTGAAAGTTGCTATCACCTGAAGTGAAGAATATAGGAGGTAAGTTTCATACTCTGTAGTTCTCAGACTCCTCATTTGTCAGGTAGGTCTGCCATAACACAATTGATAGCATTTTCCGAAAAGGAATGGGAGTTGGGAATAGCATTTACTGAGCATTCAGTCTTTCATTCATTTGGCAAGTGTTTATGAACCAGACACTGTCTTGCACCCTGTGATTCCTTTGCTCACCCTGTGGTGAACAAAACCGACCTATTCCCTGACTGCTTGAACTTCATGGTCTACAGAAAGATGGATGTGAATGAAATAGTGTCTCAAGGAAATATAAATCACCCACTGGCAGAAGTGTGTCCTGAATGAGATATGCAAGAAAAGGTAAGAAAATGGCCCCAAGATGTCTTCTCATGCTGGGGTTATGCCTATTATTCCCTGGGAGGAAGACTTCAGCAGGTCTGGACACAGCTGGCTCCTTCCAGTCTCCCAGACATTAGCCTAGATGTCATCTTCTCAGAACAGTTTTCCCTGAACATCCCTGCAGGCACTCTCTAAGATGAGCCTGTTTTGCTTCCCACAAAGCACTCATTGTTATCTGATGTTTCCCTTTTTAATGTATTTCCTCATTTGTTTATTGCCTGTTTCTGCCTGGTAGGCTGGGAGCCATATGACAACCTCTAGAACATAGCCTTAGTAGGAACCTGTAAATATAAATCAGTCTGTGAAGGCCATACACCAAAATATGTAGGACTTAGATTTCAACCAGTGATGAAACCAGCACTAGTCCATCCAGAATGCACTGGAGTCAATCACATGAGAAAATAAGCACTCAGTTTGAAGAGACAAGGTCTCCAAAAACACATGAGCTCTCATAAATCTCATCAGTAAAACTGAGTTAAAATACAACCTACACCCTGATGAGTTGCTGCATAATGTATCTAGAATGGTCTGGCAATGCTGCTATTGTTGTTAGTAGGAATAATTGAGTTGGTGATAATGGTGGTGATAGCAGTCATGGTGAAATTGAGACTTTTAAGATATTCCCAAAAATATACATGAAGTTGACTTCAAATGTTATCAGAGTGGTCAGCTAATGCTCTTGAAGCCTTCATAATCTCTTCCTTCAGATGAGAAGATTCCTGTGCTGACTCCAGTGTGGCTGCCCTGTATTTCCTATGCACCTTCAAATAAAGAAGTGTGGCCAAGTAATACAAACTCGGGGTTAGAGAATAGACAAATATGGGCTCAAATTCCAACTCTTCTCTTTATCATTTGCCAGAATCTGAAGAAGCTACTAAACCTCTGAGTCTAACATTCTTCATCTAGGAAATGAGACCAAAGATGAAATAACACTACACAGCACTGTATATTACATGTATTTGCGCTTGACTGTGACATATTCCATAAATAGGTATCGCCAGCTCTCTGAGTTTCCTTAAGTGGAGAAGGGTTGGAAAAAGTTCTTTAGGGTTACCTAATGACCTTTTATCTCCCAAATTCATCCCTAATTTGCTGAATGACTTTGGGACACAAACCCACCCTTGCTGAGCCTTAATTTCCAGCCTCTATTGCTAGAGTAGCCAATTTATTTTTTTATAATTTAATTATTCCCTCTGAGAAAGTGCCTCATGGTGCATGTACTAAATTAAAACATTAATTAAAATAAAAGATGAGCTCAGCAACAACTAAAATGGGAGAAGAAATATATATTGGAAATACACACACACACACACACACACACACACACAATCTCACACCCCAGCCTCCATCTCAAAGCTCTCAGGATCCAGAAATGATTTGAAGAATGACATTTAGGGAAAACCATCAGTGGGCCACAAACTTCCAAAAGATGTACCTGTTGAGTACCTCAGAGCAGATGTTTTGAGCTATTAGCGGAATTTACCTTTTGCCCATTTATTCCTTCAAACAAAGGCAGCTGGGAAGATGCAGGTAGGTATTGGTGAAATTCATGAGAAAATCTTCCATCACAAATAAATATGCTTAATGCGCTGCTCCACATTAGTCCCTGTACAGAAGTGACCCAGCAGCCTTGCGCCCACTCCCCCTGGCTCTTTCCAGGAATTTGCTTCCTGTGGCATTTGCTTCCTTTGATCCTGTGCTAGGTCATTTCTGTCTAGGATCATCTTTAATCTATCAAAAGTTTGCTCTTTGTTTGGGCCCTGCTCTGAATTACCTCTCCTGGGAAGTCTGCCTTGACCAGCTTTCCCAACTTCCTGCACCATTTCCTGAGTTCAGCTCTTACTGCTATCTTGTCAGTGTGTACTTGGATAAGGACATAGTCACATAGAAAACATTCAAAACCAAGAGGAACCTGAGCAATGATT
>RJWT010025023.1:0-16248 GCA_004365215.1 Cuniculus paca | reverse complement strand
GGGAAGGAGAGAGAGAGAGGAAAAAAGAAATTTTGAAGATGAAAAAGTGTGTTTATGTGTGTGTGTGTGTGTATGTGTGTGTTTGTGTGTATGTGTCTGTGTAGGGTGCATGTGTGTGATGGGAAGACATACAAAGAGAGACATCAAAAAAGTAGTTCTATGAGTTGCATGCACTTTTCATAAATCACATTACTTAAATTGGGAATCCATGTCATCATGGGTACTGTGTCCTGCACTGCAACAGTGACCTTGAGACTTACCTTTCTACATAATCTAAGAGCCTGGAACAGTGGTTTGAAGCAGGAGCATCATGACCACCTACTGCATAAAGGAAGCCATCACAAGTAGCCACTCCAACACCTCCTCTTCTCTTACACATTGGAGCACACATGTTCCACTTATTTGTATGAGGATCGTAGTACTCCATTGAACTCAAACAGGAACTTCCATCACGACCTCCAACTGAATACAATCTAAAAACAATTGGAAAACATGCTATGCTGTCATAGTCTGGATGACAAAAAATAGAAAAGCACCATTTAAAAGCAAATTTCACAATGTAAAACTCAAATATATAAGCTATATAATTACTTCATCTGGAAATTTGATTATACACATTCTATAAATCATTACACATATCTGTAATTCCAATTACTCTAATATGCAGGATATTAGATGAAATTAAAATGAGCATAATTTTATAACCTCTACTGATTCTACAAAATTAACTTTAGTTTGTTGATTACAGAAAAACTAAGATATGTTTATGTATTAATATTAACAAATATTGAGAAGTTCCTAGTAAAATATGAAATAACATATAAGAAATCGACCACAATCGGAAGAAAAGAGATTATTTTACTTGCTAATCAGCAGTTGCTTTGAAATTGTATAAATCATGTATGCTCCTTGTATTCCATCCTTATAGTTTATGACAGTGGACAAGTGAAATAACCAAAATGAATACTGTCCTAACACCAGTCTTTAATGTCTTTAGCATAGCTTTTACAAGACTCAAAAGGATGTAATGATGTTAGGGTGATTAACTACTCCCAAAATATAATATTTTCATTTTTCTCTAGTTATTTTATTAATGAGAAATATGAGAGGCACTCAGGAAAATGAATGCTTTGCCATAACTTGTTTTTAAATAATTAGAAATACATTATCTAGTCTTAATAGTTGAAAAGGAAATGTTTTTCATAACCAACAAAAATTTCAGCACAGTAGAGTGCTATTTTTTTGACTTCTATTTCAAATATCTAATACATACCACACACTTTCCAAAATTTAATAATTTATCAATGAACTAAACAGGAAAAAGAAATTCCTGAACTCTATTCTACTGATGCAGGAGTAAATATAAACACATATATTATAAACTACTGTGGAAAGTATTAAGTGATAGAATTCAGAAACAAGCTCAGAATGCAACTGGTGGGAAGAGGGAATGTGTTTAAAATTTTAAATAAATAACTAAGAAAGACGTCATTGAAAAATTAATGCTTGCACAAAAACTTGCAGATAGTTGTAGTGTTGGAGAGAAGTTCATGAGTATTTAATCCTGGGAAGGAAAAAATTTCAGGCTAGCTAAACAGTGAGTGCAAAGTTGCAGGACGAGAAAAGAAGTCATACAGGCTGAGTGAGATCAAGACTGACTTTGCATCTGGGGTTAAAGTCAGCATTTCATGGTGAATAGCAGCTGACATTGGTTTATGTTGCCCTCTCCCCTATAAGTAAGGTGTAATATGCCTGTTTTAATGAGAACAGATATTGTGGAAATTTTCCTTTACTACGGATATTATCTTTCAGGTATTAGTATATAGAATTAATTCTATATTCTCAGTTTCAAAACTGCACAGGAAATGCAAAATGCACAGGAAAAATATTACTTAGCATATAAAAATATTCATGTGTTAGGTTTATAATTCTTGATCTAATATCTTTGAATAATTCTAGAATATGGTATCTAAACTGATTTCCAATCCTGGGGATTTTTAAAAAAGTTTTTATAAATGTTTCTAATTCCCCAAATGTCCCTTTATGAATGTCATGCCTCTTTGCTTAGCTACTAAAATGTTGTCTGCTGACACTCAGTATTTAAATATGTTGAAATTAGCTAATAGGAGCATTTTAACAGATAAGTATTGGACTATTATTTTGGAAAATCACCAGAAGTAAAATAATTATTCACTTAGAAGTTTTTATCATCCACATGAAATCTGAACGTCATTTATTCATTTCATTTAAAGGTATAACTAAACAGAATTATGTTGTAATATTGAAAGATTGCCAGAAGAGAATTACATATATTTTGCACAGATATTACTTAAATATCTTCATATGAGTTCAGTTCTTGGTAATTAGTTTATATATAAAAATTATATCATTTTTTGCTATTGTTTTAAAGAAAATGTTGACTTTAAAATGTTCTATTTATTCACATACATTAAACTGACAAGTCATTTGTGACAGTAGATAATAAAATAGATCTCAGCAATAATATACCATATTTTTTCTGTACTTATTTTAAAAATGATTATACCTGTATCTATGTATATTAATACTGATATATATGCATATATATGGAAATACACATACCAAAATTGTATGAAAAGTAATGATACTCTATGACCTACCTACACTAAATTATGAAGAAATGGGAAGTTTGAGTACATCTAGAATCAAGCTATGATGTAAATATGTTCACATTTTGGAGACTGGAACAGTACTGAAAACCTCCAAATGAAGAGGAACTCAGGACTAGGTGGCTTCATCAATAAGTTCTTACAAATACTTAAAGAAGAATTAATGTCAGTTCTGCTAAACTCTTGCAAAAATTAAAAAGGTAGAAATATTTTTAAATGTATTTTGTGAAACCAACATTAGTCAAATATCAAAGCCATAGGCACCAAAGGAAAACTAGAGACCAATATTCCTGATGAATACAGATATAATAATCCTCAATATACTACTAGCAAACTGATTTCAACAGCATATTTAAAAGCTTATACTCCATGACCAAATGGAATACATACCTGTGTCTCAAGGATGATTCAACACAAAAATGAGATTATATGGTACTTATACCACATTAACACAATGAAGTATACTGCATAATCAGCTCAATAGCAAAAGCATTCATTTCACAAAATTCAGCACACTTTCACAATGAAAACTCCCAATAAACAAGAAGTAGAAATCAATTAATTAATAAATATTAACTAGAATGTTATTTATTTAACTAAAGTTGTCTACTGAAAAACACTCTTCAGGAAAAATTAATTAATAGATACTCTACATTTTTGATGACTCAGAATATAAAGAAACATCTGTAATAATTCTTTAAATGTGCTTATTAATAGGAATTAAATTTTTTATTAGAAATTAAATATTGAGCCTACTAGCATGTTTAGGTAATATCATATATATTAACATATATTTTAGGTGGAAATAAAATATTTCTGCAAAGTTCACAGGTTATGATATCATTGAACTCTTAATATAATTACACATATTATGAATTTTCCTCTAATAAGATCCAGTAACACCGGATTTATACATATAAGAAGTTCATATAATGCTTCCATGAAAATGGGATAACATTTGATGCTTCTTTTTATAAACTAATGTTTAATATATGCTAGTTGGCACCTTACAATTTAGTTATTAATGCCTAAATGATGTTATCAGTGGCTTCTTTCATGTAGTATATGATATGCCCTTTTCATGTATTTTTTAGGATTATATGTCATACAGATTAACAGTGTAATGATTGTAATTTTAATATACAACATAAAATATTAATTATTACTATGGAAGAGTTATTGAGAGGAAAAACTATACTGGATTTTTCCCTAAAAAAGAAATTAGAAAATGAGTATTTTTGTACAAAGATAATAGTGGTCTTAAGGACTGTTTCATGGATCCATTATTAAAACCATTAGATATATGCATGTACCTGAAAAACTTAACATATGTACCTTACAAATCAACCAATATTATCTAAAATCTGCTTATTCATAAGCAAACTAAATGACTAAAAACTAGAGAGTTAAAATAAATAATATTAACAACTATTATTACAATTATTCCTGAAATTATTTATAACGCAGGAATAAAAACAAATTTCGTGCTGCATGCTACAATATACACACAAACCTTCATGAACAGTGATCAGAAGTCATCATCTCAAATCTCCCTTCATAATTTACTCATAACTTAGGCGATATCCTGTTTTTTTTCATTAAGATGACAAATTAGATGCTGAGACACTAAAACACAGAGAAGAATCTGGTGCTGGAAGTAAACGAGCTGACAACATAGGAAGTGACAGTTGACAGTTTCATGGCAAAAAAGGATGCATGACATTTAAAGTTAGAGTTGAAAGATGAGTAAAAACTTGTAAGACAGAGAAACAGAAGCCAAGCATTACATACAGGGAATGCACTACGTGTAAAGACTAGGGCCAGCAGAGGTCACAGCAGGTGACAAATAAAAAGTGGCAGGTGTGCTATAATGGAGGAGGTGGAACTGAAGGACAAGAGAGAAGAAATGCAGCCTGAAGGAAGAAAAAAATAAGCCTGAGAAAGAAAGGAGTTTGTGTCAAGCTATGGAGTTGGGATTTTATTCTGAGACAATAAAAAAAGGACTAAAAACATTTCTAGGAATCATCGAATTCATAGTTCAGTTGTCAAGAATTCTGACCACCATATTCCTTGCATGACAGCAGTTGACAAGAGCTCTCAAAATATGACTGACTTAAATAAACCTATCTAGAACTTTGCTGAGAATAGCAAGAATCTGAATTTTCCCTACTATTTTCCATAATTTAAGTGTTTAATCAAATCACACTGAAGTTTACATAATTTTTAGGCACAAATTTCAAGCCTTAGTAACAGATATCAAGTTCTCATCTAAGATAGTGTGATGCATAGTCTATTCTATGCAATAAATCCTACT
Organism: Cuniculus paca; assembly: GCA_004365215.1. Lineage (NCBI taxonomy): Eukaryota > Metazoa > Chordata > Mammalia > Rodentia > Cuniculidae > Cuniculus > Cuniculus paca. Next base: position 11,286 of record RJWT010025023.1, on the reverse strand, counting down.
TGCATTATGATATGATTAAAATGTGTGTAAAATAGGTTTTACATGTATTAAGACCCAGGCCACGTCCCACTTTGCACCACATCATCTCTAATGGATGTCCTTTTGTCAATTTTTGCAAGTCTGAGATTTTAGGACTACTTCTAAATTAACATGTGAGCTTGCTACACTTTGATACATGCTGGAAGAAGACACTCTCCTGCCTCCAGAGAAACACCTTTATTACTTGCAACCCATAAGTAACAGGAGCTGCAAGTTTATATGATGTTCTTGTGTTCTAAGTTCCACCAATGTTATGCATGGAGACTTAAGTGAGAGCAGCACAAGTTCTCAGTTTGCTTCAGATCCAAAGATCCTGCTCCTTTAAAGGAGGCTGCCAGAAACCTATTCAGGAGACATTGTCTTCGCTTATCTTTACTGAAGGGACAAATTTACTCTCAGCCAAAGGAAGAAAGGTCATGCTATCTTTCAATGCTATTTAAATTACGAATACTCTTAAAAAGATAGTGTGAATAAACGTCACCCACACTTCTTGGTTGGAAAATCCCAGCAACAACTTCCACTAAGTCTCCTGTCCTTGGGACTGAGTACTAGATGTAACAACCACAGTTTACACAGCAAGTTGAGGAAAGATGAAAGACAGAATGACCTCTTCTTTAAAACTGTTTCCTCTGTGTTCCACAACTTGCTTCCCACATCCATTTTTCAGATTTTAGACATGTGGCAAGATATTAGAAAATATATTCTCTATTTTTGGTACATGTCTCTCACTAAAAAAGTAAATAAAAATAAATAATTAAAAAGTGTACCTATATTGCCATGTAAATGGGAGTAAATGGGTATTAGGGGACAGAAGTTCCTATCTAAGCACTAAATCTTTTCCAGGCCTGTGTGCCATTGTGAAATTGAGATAATTCTTTCTACATACCTAGGTGACTTTTTACTACATACACAGGGTTACTTCTACTCCTTCATTAATAAATTAAACTGTATTGCCACTAGAAAGTTATGTCTCATCTCCCATTGTCATGTTCCTGAAATTTAACTTTATTTATAAATTGTACCCTAGGTAAATTTATTTTAATAATTACATATTTTAAGAACTCTACATGCCTCATAGATGCTTATAGAAAGTGTTTCCAGCCCAAATATTCAAAGAGTTTATAAATTACTTTGTCATACTAAATGTAATTTTCATTCAGTATACTTGGTTACTCAGGAACAAAATTCAGGTATTTCTGCCTGGGCATAATAAAAGTGTTAAGATTCTCACACCCTTACCAGGATAACACTTGTGAAGCGATTCTCTAGATCCAGAATGCTGGTCTGCTTCCCCATTTACAGAAAACTCTTTCATTTGACCCATAAGAAAACATTCAGAACCTGCCATTAGCTTACTTCTGCACCTGCCTTCAGTGAACCTTTTGATAGGAAGCACTTGTTAGAGTGGCTCACAGGCCAGTGAGTAGAATTTAATTAACTTTCCTCAGGTTAATGCAGGCTTTTCTTTCTGCTTATTAAGAAATATTTATGTATGTTGCAAATGCAGCCTGAGACTTGCTGCCATTATAATTTACGTGTAGTCAACAAAGTTGTGGACTGAGGCCTGAATGAGCTCACTTATCTTTATTTATTGTACTGTAATCATATTTTCTAAAAGAATCTGGTAGTTGTAAAATGAAAATCAATTTAGGTAAATTCACCACTTCCCAAAACTTAGGAGAATTCACTAACCAAATTTCACAGTAGTTGGTCACAACTATTTTAATCACTCCATGTTTTCCTGTTAAAGCCCTTTCTCCTCCTATTATAATATTTAAGCTTCCTTTTGTTTTGTTATTCTTTCTTCTTTCCCTTTGATATTATATAAGCTACCTGTGTGAAAATCTGATTTCTTTTCTTTGATGTATTACCATGACCACTACCTGTTTGTCAATTTTAAAAAATGCAGTCTGGGCTTTCCCTTTTAGAAGAGCAGAGATTCGCCCATAGACACTTGGTTGAAAAAGAAAAAAAACAAAAAACAAAAAAAAACAAAAAACACCTTATAACTCCACAAAAGGAAGACTAATAAATACCAGAGAGAAGTATCAGTCGAATGTCTTGGGAACACAAAAGAAGGAACATTTAACTTTCATTGTGTTGATTAAACATTGGTTAACGGAAATGGTACAGATTAAACTAGGTTTTGAATTGTAGGAAATATTTTAAAAATTGACTTATTTAGGTTAGAAATAGAAAATTTTTACATATTTTCAGTATTTGTTAGACACAATTGTTCTCAAGGACAATACACTGAGTCCTCTTGGTATTGACTTTACCACAGGTAGCCTAATGCATATTAGGTTAAACTGCATTAGGTTAGCAGTCTAGAGAGTATTCAAATATATTAAAATATCAGGTGAACATCTGAGAAGAGGAAGTAGGTGGATGGTGGCTACTGTCAGTGGATAGTCACAGTTGTTAAAGAAAAATACAGACCAAAAACTAGGCAAAACAACAAGTATATGACAATTAAGCAAGTGGATGTGAACACAGCATATTCAGGGACTCTGATCTATTCAATATGACTGCACGATCAGATGACTGTAAGGAAGGTAATGTGAATGAAAACCAGAAAAAGAAAACATGATCTATTTCATTAAAGGCATGGTATTTTGTACTCCAGACTGATTCTGGAAGTGAATGTGCTTAAACAGACAAGCAAAAGGAATTATTTGCTCTTGCTGTACTGTGTGATTCTGAAGTGTGATTTATTTTGTAATCCCTTAGAACTATTGAAATAAAGATAAGTCACTCAACAACACTTATGGGTTCTAATAGTTTCATAGTTTCTTTGAACAATCACAAATTGTTCTTATAAAATTGAAGGTGCTTATAAAATTGCAATGCAATCATCTCATTATCCTTTAAAAGTTTTTACAGTATTTTTGCTTAGGTCAAGCTGTTTCATACTCAATATTTTGTATCTGTTCTTTTCTTTTATTATTTTCTACTTTAGCCATCCTATCTTCTGTTTTCATTTCCTACTCAGTGACTTGATAAAAATTGTTTATTCTCATTGGAAAACTTGCTGGAAATCTGATCTATCATAGAGTTTCTGCTAAAGCATTTCTTCTAGTAGATAAATTTTAAATATCTTGAGTTCATTACTAGCCACCAGTGGAATTAAGGAAATGAGCTTTCTTCTTTTCTTCTTTTCTTTTCTTTTGTTTTCTTTTCTTTTCTTTTCTTTTCTTTCTTAAATGTGTTAGTCTAAGGTAGGCTAAAGCTATAGTTTTGTTTAGAAGTTTTAGAAAAATGAATATCAAAATTTGAAGATGAAAATAGAAACAGTCTTGGAAATCACCACACAAGTTATTGACCTTGAGCCCTAAGGCATGGTGCTTAATATCAGACATAATAGAGAAAATGGCAAACTTTGGTTGCTGCTCTCCTGGTACTTTAAGCAGTTTGTGGTCCTGACTGAACAGAAATTGCACTGTCCCACGAGTATAGTTAACTTGAGGTTTTGAATAAGAGAATGAATCCATTTTGCCTTGAAGAATCATGAAAGAATCACAGTTGTGTTGTTTTTATGTCTTTTCAAGGGCAGCAACACACATGTATTAAAATTCATGCCTACTTGTAGGTATGTCCAGTGTTAATATCAGCTGTAAGAGATAATTTAAAAGGAAAAATCAAAACAAAACAAAACAGAAAGATCTTCTGGCTGCAGTGTGAAGCTTGAAAGAAACATCCACCCCAGGACAGGCTGAAAACAGAATTAACAAGAAATGCTAAAGCATATGTTGTTTGAGAATCTGTGATTAGGAACAACCACTGGGCTACAATGTCTATTCACTATTTGGTTGTATTTTCTTTATTCATCAAAATAAGTCTCTGGCTGTGCTGACCTAAGATAAAAAATCTACCCCTTACTTTAATCTGTCTTATTGGAAAACTGATTTCTTGAAATCAGTATACTTTTGCTTCTTAATCCATCAGAACATAGTTAACAATTTTAAAATCTAAGGCATTTGATATTTTCTCCACAATAAATGAAATCTCAACCTAAACATGAGAGTACTACTCATTGTTTTTTATTAGGCCTAATTGGTAAAATTATTCTAAAATAATATTCAGGGAAACAACAGCTAGGTCAGAATGACACATTAGTGACATGTGAAAATATAGCAAGAGAAAAAGTTCCTGTCAGCAGAGGTGAGGAAAAAAATAAAAAAAACTGTCAGAGGATGATGTTGAAACAATTTTCTGCTATGGGTCTGAAGTGAAAGGTCATTCTCTAATGATTGTGTTTCTGCCTAACATAGGAAAAACACCTAGACATTAAGACCATCATCAAACTACAGAATTTTGAGGCTATTAAAATCACACTTCAGCAGTGGAGGAAGACACTCAAATATAAACTCTATAATTTTGATTTAAAGAAAACAGAGCACTTGAATTAAAAAAAATGCTCATAGTATTTTCATGCATTAACATTAAATTTTATTTTGTTAACTTGTAAACAATTTCAAGAACAAAATTCTAAAATACTATTTATATCATAATTTGATATTTGATATGAGAGATATTAGTTTTAAAAAATTCTCAAGGTATTCTATATCCTTAGGTGACTGAAAAACAACTTGAATGATGAGTTTATTCAAATGTTTAGTAAATTTAAAAAGAACACCAGAAGAAACTGAATACATAATTCAGAAATAACAGCATGTGAAAAATTGCTACAAGATTCTTCATTAGATATTTTATCCTACTTATTTCTGAGTAATATAAGAGAATAAAAGCTATATAATATATTAAAATATTAGTCTAAGGGGCTGGAGATTTAGCTCAGTGGCCTGAGTGCCTGCCTGGTAAGCATGAGGTCATGAGTTCAATCCCTGATGCTGCAAAAACAAAACAAAAAAAATTATTATAAAATATTAGTCTATATGTGTTTACACAGTAACACTGCAAATTACAGTTACAGTGTTTTCAATAATTAAGGGACAAGGAAGCTTCACATCTCCAAGAAAATTTTTTATGTCAGTGAGACATTCATTTTCTTTACAATTAGGAAAAGATATCTATCTGACTGGTAAGAATAATGTCACTCAACTATTAGATATATTATTAGAATTAGTAGAAATTATCAGAAAAATAGGACATACTATCATTTCTACCATTGGAGGTATGAAAATTAACATTCTAAAGAAACATCATTACATTATTGTAACTCTTACTATCCATAAATGAGTGTGTCTACAAGATAGTTTTTCTCTTGAATATAACAAATATGATGTAAAATTTTACTATGAATTTTCAAATCAAATTATTTTTAAGAAAAATATTGTTAGGTTTAAGAAAAAATAACTTTGAAGACAAAAATCTAGAAATTGAAATAACACCTCCATTTTCTATTCAGCAAAATGACAATACTAACACAACTGAAAATATTATTATGATTATTGTCTTGCTTACTTTTCTCTTGTAGTTGAGGCAAAATATCTGACACCTAACATGAAGGAAGGAAAGGTTTATTTCTTAAAGTTTTGGAGGTTTCAGTCCACATTCGACTGGCTCCAAGGCAGGGTGGCTTGGTTGCAGGGCAGCCGTTCATGGCTGCCCACAAGCAACAAGAGTGAACAGGGCAAAAAAGGGGGAAAACATGCCTTCTTCCCTCCCTTATATATGCCAGCTCCACCCCTGGGTGGGTGCAGCACTCACACCACCAATCCCAGCACTAGACAATGAACCAATCACAAATACTAGATTCAGCCATCTCCATGACTGCATGAGGCTTGGGGGTCCACCCAGACACAAACCATAACAATTATCATTGAAAAAGACTACCAAATAAAATGAATATATTAAGAATAGAGATCTGGGCATGGTGGTACATGCCTGTAATCCCAGCATTCTGGAAGGCTTATGTAGGAGAGTCCCCGGGAGTTTGAGGTCAGCCTGAGTTACAAAGTGAGTTCAAGGCCAGCCTGAACTGCATAGTGAAACCTTGTCTCAAAAAGGTACCAACCTCCCCCCGCCAAAAAAAAAACAAAAAAAGGAGTGGAATGTAACCATTTCATATTGAAATAATTCAAAGAAATTTCTTTTTCAAAACTTATAAATAAGAGCAGATGAAAAGTTAACTTATTCATCTTTTAATTCCTTCTCCTGTCAACATCAGTGTAGTATTTCTAGGAAGCTAATACAACAGCACTCTTAAGCTAAGAGATTGTAGGGTTAATAGGAGGTAGATAATTACAAAATGTTTTCATTCCTACATGTGAGCTTTCCAAAGCAGCACTGATGACAGGATTCCAGGTTTTTCTCAAAAATTGCAGTCCAAATAAATCTTGCAGGAATTTTTAGGCATATCATTTGATACTGAGGGTAGAATTAGTGCAAAAAAGAGAAAGGCACAGCGCAGCAAAGAATGTTTACCAAAACAAAAGAAACTAGACTTTCAGGTCATTATCTACTTTGACTTTATATGATTCCTTTCCATCTGTCCTTTCATATCAAACTAATTTTGAAAATAATTGTGGACTGACATTGATTTCTCACATAATATTTGAGAGTAGAATTTTTAGAATAATTAAAGGTTATGTGAAAATACTAAGGGCCTTAAAGTGCTCCGTGATGAGGCAAATCACGATTGTATGAAAGAAAATAAAATTTAAAACCCTATACACAAAGTTAAAAATCTTACTCTTTTAGCAAAAGTGTGTACTTTATAGCTTAAAAAATTACGTTTAGTGATACAAGAGAATTAAGATAACATAGATACATTAAATTAAAATAAGATGGTTGTAAAGCAGAGAGAAAGGAGTCAAAGATGTTATTTAAGCAAACTAAAATTCAAAGCATTAACTCTGAATTAGAAAGACAGATCATCAACAAGTTGACATTGAATCTACAATGTGCAAGAGAAATTTTCTCAGTTTAAGCTAAGAAGAAATAAAATGCAGTGTTTTTAAAAACATTGCCAAAAAAGTGCTCAAATACAAACAGAATTATTAACATGAATACATACTAAAATATATATTTTAAAATAGAGGACTAGAGTAATTAAAAAGGGAACAACATAAGTAAATTTCATTAGATAGAAATTTAACAAAGCAGATAAAAAGATGTGGTTGAGACTCTAAAGTGAATCTTCAAGTATTACTTTACAGAATTAAAAAGTAGTTATCAGATTATATTCTGGTAAACATTTTTTGTTTCAAGAGGGAGACACCAGTTTTAAGTTGCGTCTCAAGCCCACTTTCTCTCTTGTATATTTAGATTTTGATGTGGGGGCTGAATGTGTGGAATGTTGGGACCATGTATTATAACCTGAGTTTAGGGGACATCTAAGCTTATCTTTGTCCTGTCCTTTGGGGCCAGATTGGAACACAGGGAAACTCCCTGCACTTTTCCGGTCATGGGTTGAAACCTCTAGGGCTAATCCTGCTGTGCTCACAGGGCAAGATAAGATTTGCTGAAAGGGATAAGCCACCTGGGGAAACTCTTGTCTTTATCCTTGTGCTTGCCAGAAACTTGGATCTTCCTGGCCCGGTAGTCACTATAACTGTTCCTGAAAACACCCATTGCCTCTCATCCATTGACCTTGATTCATTTTTTTTTTTTTGTACCAGGAATCCAACTCAGTACCTTGCACTTGCGAGGCAGGCACTTGTGCCACTGAGTTACATTCCCAAAGAATTTATTATTATTATTATTACTATTACTATTATTTTGATATCAGGATTTGAACTCATGACTGTGTGCTTGCCAGGCAGGTACTTGTGCCACTGAGTTATATCCCCTGCCCAAGACTTTGATTCACATGTAACAAATAAATACCAAGAGTCTGGGTGCCTCCCGGCCTTCTGCTCTCTGAGAGCAGATGGTCTTCCCAGAGCACTGCTAAGCACCCCTCTATTTTTGTCTCTTGCTCTCTTTCCTTTCCCTCCACGTGTTGTAAACCAGGCAAGAGAGTGGAACCCACTTCAGGGGTCTCTGATAATAGAAAGCACATTTGTGCTTTGCTTTTTATTGTCTTTGTAATGCTTTAAAATAATAAATCCTCTTGAAGAGAAAACAAATACATAAAGTGATCATAACACATATGTTATCTATTGAGTAAAATGACAATAATACAAATGAAAACGATTTTTTTCTTATGATTGCCATTGAAAATGAGAAGAGAATAAAACACATTAAGACAAAGAGAAATGTAGAACGTAAATATTTCATACTGAAACAGTTCCAGGGTTGTTAGCATTTGACACTGCTAAGTGACAAAAGGAAAGGAAGTGGCTGCAGGATAAGGAAAAGTCTGACCCTATTTGTTTACTTTCTGTTCCTCTATTACCTCACCTTTCTTCATTTAGCAAGGGTTATATCTGTGGCATTAGTTGCATCTTGTTTGCAATTTTTCCATTATTTTCAGGGTCATCCTCATTGATACCACTCTAAGCCATCAACACCAGCAGATTAACAGCTTCTTCTCAGAGCTCCAGATCCAAGGCTAAGGAACCATTCTTTCATTTTGAAATATTTCCCCCAGGGAAGTAGGAGTTCGGTCACACATGCATGGAGTTTCAGCACCACAAACCATTCATCCAGCCTTTTAAATCTTAATAATTTAAATTTGTTCTTTTGGTTATCCATCCCAGGGTGGTAGCTTTTTCCTTGAGTGAGTATATTATGATATAGTTTTCTCTTATAGACCTTTTCTTTAATTACTTAATTTTAAATGAACAAAACCCATTTTACACTAAAATTTCATTGCTCATAGTAACTCATAAATAGCTGGTGGTGGCACATGCCCTTGTAACACCAGCACTCTAGAGGCTGAGGCAGGAGGACTGCCATGAGTTTGAGACCAGGTTGGGATACATAGTGAGTTCAAGGTCAACCTGAAGTACATAGGAGACCCTGTCTCCTCCCAGCAAAAAAGAAAAGAAAAAGAAAAGAATAACTGATAAATATAACTGATAAATGTTTTGATTTTTCTGTCTTGACTAAAATGTAACTGATAGGAACATAATCAAGATTCCCATAATTCTAAAAATTAGAGTTGTAAAAACACATATATGATGATTCAATCTATAAAATAAGGATAAATAAAAGTAAATACCTATTAAATTTTGAAAATACACCAAAAATCTATTGATCAATTTACAAATAATGTGAAAAGAAACAAGAAAGTCTGCTTCATTCATAGTGTCCAATAAGTTATACAATAATAATAATAATAAAACTCTTCTGGAAAGCAATGCAGATAGCCAAGCATGGTGGCATATGCCTGTAATCCCAACACTAGGGAGGCTGAAGCAGTAGGATCCTTGCAAGTTCAAGAGCAGGCTGGGCTACAAAGTGAAATCAAGTCCAGCCAGAACTACCCAGCAAGATCCTATCTCAAAAAGACCAAAAAAAAAAAAGTAATGAGAATGATAGGATGATATTAAATCAAAGATGCATTCATAAAGAACAATTGGTTTTCAAAATATCTGAGGAACTTTAAACACAATGCAGGAAAAATTATAGCATATAGCTAGAAAGAGAGTATACAAGGGACAGTGCATAGACCAGAGATATTTAATCACATTAGCATTTAGCGAATATGATAGAACTATCCACCAGAATGCTTGAAATAAGTGAAAGACTGACATTACTAAGTCAGTACAACATAAGTCATTCTGAATTTGAATAAACTATTAATATTTTCTTAAATTATAAAACTACTTTCAAAGCTTTTCAGCAGTGTAACTAAAGTTCAACACAAAATACTATAAAACCTATAAATTTTAGTTCTAGATCTTTGCCCAACTCAATGTGTACATGTATTTCTAAGAGGTCATATCCAAGGATGTTCACAGAAATGTTCCTAATGGCAAAAAGTAAAAATTACTGAAAGAAAAATAACTTCATCTATTAACTGAGTAAAAAAAATGGATAAATAGAAAAATGAAACTAACAGTATAAAAGTCTTCAGCAAAATATGACCTCTGCTCTGCTGGAAAGTGAGATGCTCAGAAAAGAACAGCTTGCTGAAGAAAAAACAGAAAATTTCTGGAAAATAAGAAAGAGTTGCCAAGAAAAATAGAAACTACAGAAAAATTGGAGGAAGTGAACGCAACACGGAGAAAAGAACCAATCAGTCTGTAACATTAGCCCTGGTTCCAGTGCGGGTTACCTGTCTCTACAACGCAGATAAGGCTGGAGAAGGTCAGGAACTCCAGGAAGCATGGACCCAGACAATGCTGCTGGTGCTACTCCAGGAAAAGTCAGTAGTTATTATAAACTGTACAGCAGCATGGAGTTTTACTCTGAAAATAGCCCCTCCTCCATGGCAAGCTAACGTTGAAGAAGAAGTCAAGTGCAGCAATACCTACTAATCGGGAGCCATTTGGGAAGGGGTTAATAGTTTAAGACTAAGCTACTAACAACTACAGAACAACCACACTTGAAAATTTCTGGGATCTGTCTCTCAGGGTGACAGGTTGGGAGATAGACATAAAAGACAGTCATGGAGAAGGCATGAGTTAAACAAAGACTCCCTGAAACGTTTAAGCTTAAAATGGGAAACACATGGTGTTCCACTCTCTGTGTGAGAAGGCGGGTTGGTCATACGTGACTTTCAGAGGGCAATAAGTCTGAAAGTGCTGGCGTTAAATTCAGCATCATCAAGGTTCCTTGATTCACCTCCCCGCTCCACTCCTATGCCTACATCAAATGCAGAGCTCAGCATCTGTTTGATTCCCCTCTCTGTCGAATGATCAGGGATACACCCCAATGTGGATGAGTGCTACGGCCTGGGGTTTATGGACAGTGTGACTTAGGAAGCAAGGAGGCCCCCTTGAAAGCCCCTGGCAATAAAACTAGAACAAAGGCAGTGACTTAGGTGCACAGAGGGACGCAGCACTGGCAGCAGCTGGAGTGAACACAGCCCTAATGTAGACACCATTGATCCCCCACGCCCAGCTGAGAAGTCAAGGATGGACTTAGCATTCATATAGGAAAATAAGCAGGTGGAAACAATGCAGGGTTTTGATAGTGACTCACTATCCATTCCCATGTCAGGTGGATTCCAGTACTGCAGCTGTTGCAAAGAAACTACTTATTCAAAAAAACCCAGAGGAGCACTTTAGAAAAATTTCCCTCCTTCACTGGTTATATGGAATTTTTCTTTTTTCTTTCTTTTGCTCTCTATTTTTTCTTGATTGTTCTTTTCTGTTACTTTTACCTAATTCTTTAAGAGGATAATCTGACTTTTATCTGCTCCTTTTCATTTTGTTTGCTTTATTTTTCAAA
>RJWT010025022.1:0-16264 GCA_004365215.1 Cuniculus paca | reverse complement strand
ACTGCCGTCCATCCCAGAATTCCTCACCTTCAAAGATGAACCCCAGGCCCCTTAGACCCCAGATCTCCCGCCTCTGGCTTCCACCCACGTGCTCTGTCTCTGAGAATCTGATTCCAGGGGCCTCGTGTAAATGGAGTCATTCAGCATTCGTCCTTTGGTGGCTCGATAGCTCACTGAGCACAGTGTCCTCTGAATTTGTCTGTGTTGTAGTAGGTGTGGGAACTTCCTTCCTCTTCTGGGCTATATAATATTCCCCAGTCTAGGGATGCTGGGCTGCCTCGCCTTGGGCCCTCACTAAGCAGAGACACAAATATCTGTTTCTGGCCTCTTGGTTCTTTGCAGTCCACACCCAGAAGCGAACTGCTGTGTGCTGTGCTCATTCCAGTGTAAGGTTTTGAGGAGCTGACACCCAGCTGTCAGGGCACACGCATCATCTCGTGTCCCATCAGCAAAGCCCGAGCTCAAATTTCCTGTCACTTCCAGTTTCTCAGCCGTTGTCCTAGGGCGTGGAAGGCCAGGCCGTGCAGCAGCTTCACTTGTGTCTCCCTGCGGATGAGGTCGAGCTCCTTCACACACTGGCCAGGCAGGCCCTGGGGGTCCCTTCTCTCGCAGAGTGCCCAACCCCGGGGGAGCTTTGAGTCCTCTGGGCCCAGCCACCTTCCCGCTCCTACCTCACATCATCCCTTCAACACTCCCACCCTGCCCTCCGCCTTATTTTCTTTAATTTTTGGTTGTTTTTAGTTAGGGTCTCGCTCTGTATTCAGGCTGGCCTGGAACTCACTGTGCAGCCCAGACTGGTCTTGAACTTGTGGAGATCCTCCTGCCTCAGCCTCCCGAGTGCTGGGATGACAGTGTAAATGCACGTTGGCAGCTCTCTGAGCCTACACCGTCAGCCTTGGCCCCGGCCCCCTCCCCCCGACCCGCCTGCTCTGGGGCCCCCAAGGAGTGGTGTGGACCCAGAGGTGAGACGGTGGTCGTCGGAGGGACTGCCACAGGTGCAGGGATGCAGGGGGTGTGAGTGGGCCCCCCCTGGGCAGGAGGGGGCAGGGGATCACGGACTTGGGGACTCCATCCCTTGGCACCGGGGGCTCTGTCTCCTGTGACCATGTCGAGGCAGGCAAGGGCCGTGCCCCTTCTCAGCACACCCCAGGCTCTGTCACCGAGGGGCAGGCAGTGGCTGCATCCCCACCTCTGCCCCCTCCTCCTCTTCCTCTCCCTCCCTCCTTTCCCTCCCTCCCCCCATCCTGGGGATCGAGTCTGGGGCGCTGCGCCCCTGAGCTATTGCAGCCCTTTTTATTTTATTTGGAAACAAAGTCCCGGCTAAGTTGCCAGACTTGCTTGTGACTTGCAATCCTCCTGCCTCAGCCTCCGGAGTAGCTATGATGACAGGCAAGTGCCACCACACTTGGCTTATTTCTACCACGTCGCTCGCAGAAGCAGTCAGTCCGGCTTCCAGAGGACAGCGAGTGCTCGGCAGCAGGGACACGAAGGCACGTAGCACCTTCCACTTGCTGTGTGAGGCAGAAGTGGGGGTAAATGCTCAGCCTCCTGGGCCCCCTTCTTGGCCCCTTCTCCATGGCCTGCAGTGCCGCTTCTCACTGTGACCCCTGCGATTCTTTATGGTTGTTCCTGCTTCCAAGATGGTGAGCTCCAGGGCTGCCAGGATCACATCTGCTTTGCCTCCATGGAGCCCCCACCATCCCATGCCGTGCCTGGCACAGGATGGGTGCCCCAGAAATCTTGTCCAGTGAGTGAGCCTTTCCTGACATGACCCATGTCAGTCAACTGCCCACCGCTGTGACACGGTGTCCCAGAAAGTCACCTTGAAGGATGGAAGCTTTATTTTGGCTCACGGTTTCCATGGGGTGCAGTCCATGGCATCTGCTCCCAGGCAGGAGCATTCTGGCCGAAGGGCTAGCGGGGGAGACCTGCTCACGGGGTGGTGGCCAGGAGGGAGTGGGGTGCACGGCTGTAATCTCAGCGCTCTGGGGAGGACTGCAAGTTCGAAGCCAGCCCAGGCAATTTAGTGAGATCCCCTCCCAAAATAAAAAGGATTCAACCCCCGGTACTGAAAAACAGAAAGAAAAACCCAGCAGTAGAGAAAGTTGCGTCTTGAGCTCTCATAGGCTCATGTTTTTCACGACTTGGTCCCAGCTTGTGTATTCTTCCTTCTTCTTTCTTTTTGTGTTACCAGGGATTAAACCCGGGGTGCTCTACCCCGAGCCACATCCCAGCCCCACCCTGTCTGTTTTTTATTTGGAAGCTTCCCGGGCTGGCCTCAAGGCTTCCATCCTCCTGCCTCAGCCTCCCGAGTGCTGCCACACGCGCAGCCCAAAAGCCTTGCTTGCTTGCTTCTGTGTCTCGTTCTGCTCCTACAGTGCTGGGGATGGAACCCAGGGCCTTGGCCGTGCTAGGTGAGCCTTGGTTTTGGTTTTAAGATCTTTTCTTCCCACTCACAAGTCAGCCGGGGCAGAGGGGATCCGCTAGAGTAGCTCAAGCTCTCTCTGCAGTGCCGGCACACAGTGGGTCTGGTACTCAGTAGGTGCTCTGGAAACACTGGTGTTCGAATGGATGAGTGAGTGAGTGGCACTGCTTCCCCAGGAGCACCAGTGACATCGGGGCCGTTCTCCTCCCCCACTGTCCTCACCCGATGACACTGTGACATGCCCAGGGAGGCAGGTGCAGCTCTGCAGCAGGCCAGGGCCTCGCCAGGGCTGGGACCTTTGTCCTGGCCGTGCCCAGCGGTGATAGCGCAGGTCCTGGGCCAGGACAAAGGTCAGCTTCGACTGCCAGCCCTGAGGGACAGGGATGCGCTTCTCCCTGCAGCTCCTTCAGGTCTCTGATCCCTGCCACCTTCTCAGAGAGGCCGTCCTCGCCTTGGTGGCCTTATCCTGTTCTCATTCTTCTCCTCAAGGAAGCAGCCATCACCCAGTGACTACGTTGTCTAATAGAAACCCAAGAAAACCACGTGTGCGACTGTCTCTCTCTGCAGGGCTGCGATGCACCCCAGGCCCTTTGCACCTGCCAGGCAAGCACCTACCCCACAGCCCTAGCCCTGGCCCTGCTTTATACAATTAAACTGTCAGTGGCACGTTTTGCAAAAAGAAATAGGTGAAATGAATTTTAATAGTGTTTTCAAAGCTTTATAGGACCAAAGGCTGTCATTCCCGACATGTGACGGATATAAGGGCACTGAGAGGTCTTGAGTTCTTCCTTTCACTCGGGTCTCTGGGATCTGGCATGTGGCAGACATAGGCCGTGTCGCTTATAAACACTCGTGTCAGGCCCCAGGGAAGCTGTGGCAGGGGCCACGGCACCGATGTGGTGGTGACCAGGACAGCAGTGAGAGGGCAGTCTCCCTCGCTGCCCTTGCTTGTGTGCGGAATGTGGGACCTGCAGGGCACCCTGCTCCCGGCGCACCGCAGCACGTGGTAGGCGCTAGCAGAATCAGCCTCATGGACACAGCAGGCAGCGCGAGCCCGTGTCACCAGCCCTCCCGGCACTAGCCAGCCAGCCGGTGTGGCATCCGCGGTCTCTTCCTCCCTCCTCTCTCCCTTCTGGCATGCACAGCACAGCGGTCACCAGCAGAGCGAGACCCTGTGTTCAAATAAAATAAAAATGGTTCCAGGCCCGGCATCCCAGCCCTAAGAAAGACAGACCGTGGACGCTGCAGAGAAACAGAGGCAGGGACAGGAGATGGGGCATGGGGATGCAGGTTAGAAAGGGTGGGGAGGACGCAAGGTGAGGGGATCCCCAGAGAGAGGAGCCCAAATGCAGAGGAAGCCACTGTGCAAAGGTCCTGAGGCAGAGCCCCAGCAGGTCTAAGAATTCTTAGGCAATGAGTGAGGCCAGGAGAAGAGGGGAAGAGAGTTTAAAAAAAAAAAAACTTATTGAGATGTAGTTTGCGCACAGTAAATTCACCCATTTATTCTAGTTTTTATTTATTTGTTTATTTTTGTAGGTTTTTGTGTTCTGTTGTTTTTTTCAGTTTTTCAAGACAGGATTTTATTATGTAGCCCAGGGTGGCCTTGAACTCTATGATGACCCTCCTGCCTCAGCCTCCCAAGTGCTGAGATTACAGGCGTGCGCCACCACCAACTTGACCATTCAGTGCTTTTTGTACACACGGGGTTGTTTGCCCATTGCCGGGATTGGTTTTAGAACATCTTCCCCCACACCAGAGAGGAAACTGCATCCCCAGAGGCGCCTCTTCTCATTCTTGTCCTGGCAACCAGGCGTGGAATTCTGTCCCCAAGACGGGCCTGTCCCAAAGGCCTCGGAGAAACGGAACCCCCAGCAGGAGGCCTCTGGGTCCGGCCCGTGTCCCAGTGGGGTCGCCGCACATGTCTGTCGTCTCGGGTCTGAGGGGCCGGGCTTCGATTCATACGCGCCCCCAGCTGAGAGCCGCCCGGGTTTTGTATGGAGTCAGCATGGGCTTTGACGAGCCTGCTGTGTGAATATTTGCACACAGTTCTTTCTTTGGTGCTGAGGATCGAACCCAGGGCCTTTATACTAAGCTACATCCCCTACCCTTTGTTTGTTTATCTTTTTCCTTTTTGCATAAGTTCTGGCTGGGTTGCCCAGGCTGGGTTTGAATTTGCAGTTTTCCTGCCTCAGCTTCCCACCACGCCTTACAATTGCTGTTATTATTTCACAGTCCCAGGGATGGGACCAGGGCCTGTGCGTGCTGTGCGAGTGCTTTCCTCCCCAGCTTTTTGATTATTTGTTTTTGTTATTTTTTGAGACAGGGTCTCACTATGCCATTCAGGTTGGCCTTGAGCTCACTTTGTAGCCCAGGCTGGTCTTGAACTTGCAGTGATCCTCCTGCCTCAGCCTCCTGAGCGCTGGGATTACAGGTGTGTGCCACTATGCCCAGCTCCCAGCTTTTTTCAAAAGTTTTATTTTGAGACAAGTTCTCGCTAAGTTCCCCAGGCTGGCCTCAGACTCATGATTCTCTTGCCTCAGCCTCTTCAGCAGCCAGCCACCTGCCAAGTTGGTTTTCACAGGACCGGTGACAGCCAGTCTGGTCACTCTGTCCCTTCTCCTTCGGCTGCCTCTCCTCAAGGCCGCTCTGGGGATGGCACCCTTTATCTCTCTTCTTCTGCTGTGTCCCTGACACCAAAAGCAAGGTCACAAGGCCGGTCCCGTGTATCCAACCTCCTTTCATCTCTGCCCACGGCTCTTGTCAGGCATGACATTGGCACCACGGCCCGGAGCCTGGCCTTGAGCTCTCTTAGGTCAGCATCACGCACATCTGGACCTTGACGACCAAGCGGCTCAGGCTGACTGGTGGGGGTCGGCCCCGGTGAGACCTCAGGGCCGGTGGGGACCAAGGGAGGGGGCAGCGCCAGGGCCGGGCCGGCTAGGGAGGCAGTAAGCGGCTCTTTCCTCTCCAAGAACCGCCAGCGTCACCAGGACCAAAGCAACCCCCAGCGCAAGGCTGAGGAAAACTCGAGGGATTCAACAAACGTGTATTAATTAATGCTTTGTTACCGGATTCCCGAATGCATGACGGAGCTAACTGATGTGCCTGGTCGTGTGCCGAGCATCGTTCCGGGTGCTGGGGAGAGCAGAGACCAATGTCGCCCTCCGGGAAGCGTGTGCATAGAGAGCGGGTGGCTTCCCTCCAGGAAGCGCATAAACAGAGGGAACCTGACTTGCCGGCCAGCGGGTTGGAGTCCCCCTTAGCAGATCCCACGCTGAAGGCTTCTCCAGGGAACAGGGTTGGAGCTCAGGCCTGGGAGAGGAGTCGGCCACGCAGGGCCTAGGGGAAGAGCAGGGAGAAGAGCAAGCACAAAGGTCCTGGGGTGAGAGAAAGCTGGGGCTGCCTCAGGAGCAAGGAAAAGGCAAGGGTGCTGGTGTGGACCAGGAGAGGGGCCTTGGATAACAGCAGCGGCACACACACATTCCGGGCGCTGTCCTGAGCCGGTCACTTGACCCCAGCGCGGTCAGGCCTCACCACAGCCTTGGTAAACACCCTTATAATCCTAACACTGGAATCTCAGGGAAGCCCAGCGCTGGGGGCGGGTGGGGGTCAGATTCCTTTGACGCTGACCCTGCTGACGCCGGGGCCCGGCCATACGAGGTCAGGGGTTGGCAGGCCTCGGCGCTGAACTGCACCTCTGAGCCCAGGCTGGGCGCCCTGGCGACTCAGGGAGACCCTGTTTTAAAAAGAAAAACAAAAACCACCCCCGGGGATGCAGCTCAGTGCAAAGGCCCGGGGTCAACATAACCGCCGGGTGGTGCCGGGTGATAAGGCTGAGCCCGGGAGGCCTCTCCGATAAGGTGCGCGGGGCCGAGCGAGTGGCTGCGCGCAGAGGCCGAGGCAGGAGTGTGCGCTCCGCAGCCGGGCGAGGCCGATGTGGAGGGCGTGGGCCCCAAGTGGGGAGGTGGGGTCTGAGCGGCGACCACCGACCAGGCTCTGGGGGCCGGGGCGAGCTGGCGAACGCCTCCTCGGTGTCAGGAGGAGCCCTGGTGCCAACGGCCAGGGAGCGGGTCGAGGGGGCGGAGGCGCTGGAGTCGCCACGGAGAGCTCCGAACACCCGGCTCGCGCCCAAATCCGGGCCGGGGGCGGGGCCTGGCCTGGCCCGCCCCCGACATCCCCAGCACCAATCACCACGCCGCCTCGCACGCCTCGCCCCGCCCCCAGGCCTCTGCCCGCCCCCTGCCCGCGGCCCCCGCGCCCTGGCTGCCGGGGGCGGGCGCGGCGCGGGCCATGGCGCATAAAGCCGCCGGCCGCCGGCAGGGCCGCTCCTCCGCGCGCTCCGCCGCCCCGGCCCGCCGAGCCGAGCCCCCGTGCGCCAGGGCGCGCAGACATGGGCGGCCGCTCCCGAGGGCGCAGGGCGGCCGCGGCGCTGGGCGTCGTGGGGCTGCTGTGCGCGGCGCTGGGCGCCGTGATGATCGCGCTGCTGCCCTCGCTCATCCGGCAGCAGGTCGCCAAGGTGGGTCCGGCGGGGCGGCCGCGGGCCGGGGAGGCCGGGGTGGAGCCGCCGCGCGCCAGGCCTCTGCACCCTGGGGCCGCGTTCCGCTTGCGCCCCGCGCGCGGCGAGGCGGGGCAGGGCGGGTGCGTCCGGGGCCCGGGCGCCTCCCCAGCAGGGGCTCAGCAGGGACCCCGAGCCCGGCGGCGGCAGCCTGCGCGCACCCCCACTCTTCGCTCTGCGCGTGGGCGGAGAGGCTAAGCCGCTTTCCTCCCGCCGGGCAGGGGCAGGGCAGCCTGGGTCCCGCAGAACGCGGGGCGCTGCTCCCCCCACACCAGCCCTGCTCGCCCTCGCCCGATGAGCCGGGGAGACGCACGGGGCCTCCCGGCGCGCGGCCGCTGGCCTCTGGGCCACCAGACTCTGCCCTCAGTGGCCTGGGCTGCTGGGCGGCTGGCTGGGTTCTCCGAGCCACACGGAAAGGAACTGACAGGGGAGGGAACCTGAGGCTCGCCTTACCGAGATTCCAGCTAGGGACAGAGCCGCGGCAGAGATGTGGGATTGTCGTGACAGTTGACATCCCTTCCTCTCAGATGAGTTCTTTAAGAACGGGGACTTTTCCTCCCTTCGCCCCTGCACCCTGGACTCAAAGGAAGTGAAGAGGGGAGGGTCCAGCCACTCCCACTCCTCCGCCCCAGGCCCTCCATCCCCGGCCGGGTCCCCAGGAAAGCCACTGTTCCAGTCCTCTGTCTTGAGCATCTAACGCTTGTCCCAGTAAGTCCTGCAAGGCAGCGTAAAGCAGCCCCGGGGAGGGGACGCTGCCCCGGAGGAGGGCAGGACGCCAAGCCTCCTCTTCCTCCTGCAGGGCTCCGCTCTCCAAGTAGCGGTGCGAGCTTTATCTCGGTTCCAGGGCCTCGCTGACCTCCCGTGTGCGCCCAGCTGGTGCAGGGCGCCTCTCCCCGGCGGGCCTGGCTCGCGCGGGGTAGCACGTGACCATGCAGAGGACACTTAGTCTGCTCAGGCCGGGGAGCCCTAGACTCCCCCGAGATTCCCAGCCCGGTCAGCCCACTCCTGGGCTTGTCACAGGCTGTCTTCTTCCGCTGACTGTTGTCCCGCCGTGATGCCACCTGTGGGTGTACAAGGCTGGGGCACACAGCCACCCGTCACCCAGTTTCCCCACGTCCCCGGGACGCCTCCTGAGCCCAGGGCTTCAGCTGAGTGACAGACACCCTTTGCACGAGAAGGGGGATTGGTGTGGGGGTGCAGGGGACGAATGCGGGCAGATAGGAAGTCACGCCGGCTGAGACTGCCGCTTCTTAGCCTGCGCCTTCCCGTGCCAGAAGAAAGCGGCGCTGGGGTGGAGTGGGTGGGACTCGGTGGCCGCTGGCGTTTGCCTTGGCTGCTGCCACCCGGGGCGCTGAATGGAGGCCTTGTGCTTTGATTTTTATTTTATATGCTTCTTCTGGCCAAAGAAGCTCATTATAAAAGCCATGAATATTGGCTTGTAAGAAATTCAAACAGGGAAAAAGACAAAGTTGCTTGTGTTTTACTCCCCTCTTCAGATGTGTCTTACCATCTTGGCCTTTGCAGAGATGGGCTTGAACTTGAAGCCCTCCTGCCTCAGCCTCCCAGGGTGCTGGGATTGCAGGCGGGAACTGCCATGCCCACAGCACGCCCACACGTCTTTATCTTGCAAGGTGCTGGGCATCACTCACAGGGCCCAGTGCATGCCAGGCGAGCACCCTGCACCCGGCTTGCTGTCCAGCCCCCGTGTAGCTGTGTATTTTTTACGTCCCTGTGTATGTGTCTCCCGATGCCATTGCTTGGGGCTCGGTGCCTGGAGGTATTTGGAATAGGTGAGCTCTAGTTTCGCTGTAGCCGTTGACTGTTGCAGCCTGGACTCATGTGTTTCTCACACGTGGCTCCTGTGCCCAGAGTCCCACTGGCACTTTCCCTGGCACCAGTGCCCCGCTCACGTCTCCCTCCCCGGCTTTGATTTGCATTTCTCAGGTTCCATTGAAGAGGAACCCGACATGATGCATCCTGGAACCTGCATCACTGACGGTTTCTGAGCGTGGGGTGGGGCCGGGCTTCTTCTGTGAGCCAAGGACCACAGTCGGGGACTCAGCCTCCAAGCCAGGCCTCTTTGGCTGTGCAGTGTGGGCCAGACCTGGTTGGCCTCCCAGTGGGATTAGACACACAAAGGCGATTACAAGGGTGTGGAAATGCCCTGCGTGTAGCTCGCGTCTCACTTGATCCAACACCAGCTTTGCAAAATAGGCTGAGGCCTTGGAATTCCTCCTTCCTAACCAGGAGGATTCCAGGCTGTGGCAAAGGTCAGTTGCTGGAGGCCACAGCTGTGGCCAGGGTGGACAGGGGTCCCAAATGCTGAAGAGCCTCGTCTGCGCTTCCACGAGGAGGAGGAGATCAGCAGGGAACTCTTTGGCCAGTGGATTTCTAGGCAAATGTTAGAGAAGGAGCTAGAGATGTGTGGCCGTGTTGCAGAAGCACATTGCTAATTGAAAACAAACAAACAGTAGTTCAGTGGGTTGGTAGTAGTGTACATAAAAATTGAGGAAAAGTTATGCAGGGATGTGTACCAGGCGGATAAAGGTGCTTATAAAGGAGCGAGATCAGAGGTCTGGCAAAAGAAACTGTTAAAGATGATGTGTTATCCATCAGGCTCTCATTTTTTATTTTGTTTACTTACTTTTCTCGCTTTTTAAAAGTTTTTTTGAGACAGGGTCTCACTCTTAATTCAGGCTGGCCTTGAACTCACCGTGTAGCTCAGGCTAGGCTTGAACTCATAGCGATCCTCCTGCCTCAGCCTCCCAAGTGCTGGGGTACGGGTGTGCACCACATGCCTGGCCATTTTTCTCTCTTTTTGAAAATGTCTTGCTATGCATTTCAGTCTGGCCTTAAATTTTTGGTGATCCTCCTGCCTCAGCCTCCCAAGTGCTGGGATTAGAGTGTGTACCACCACACCTGGCTGTGATGCCGGCCACACACCATGGAGGCCGGGACCCTTCTCCTTTCCCCTGGGGTGGGACTCAGGGCTGGAACTGGAAGCTTTAAGGGCCCCTGTCCGCTCAGCCCGTCGCTGTCCCCTGCTCACTTGACCATGCGGTCTCTTCAGTCCTTCTCCCTCTGCATGGAAGGCTGGTCCCCTGCTGTCTTCCTTCCCTAAACGCCACCCCTCGGTGCCATGTGTCCATCTGCACGGTCTCCTTCTCCCTCTGAACACAGGTCTGCCGGGGCAGGGTCACCTGGGTGTCCCCGGGGGCCAGCACAGAGGCTAGGCTCACAGTGGCCCCCGAATGCCTCAGGGTGGCAGAAAGACAGGGGCAGGTTCTGCTTCACCTCCTCCTGCCTGGGCGGGGGCCGCGCAGGACCCTGGGGAGCCTCGCACAGCCGTGCTCCGTGGCCGTGGCCTGTCAGTCCCCAGGGGTCGATGGCAGATAACGTCCACGGACACATGTGTTCTGCAACTGGTGCCAGGAGGCAGGGAGCATTTTATGCGGTTTTATGCATTTCGTGTGGTCCCTAAATAGCTACTGTGGCCTCTGAGGGAAGCAGCCGCGCAGAACGCAACGCACCAGGCCTCACGGCTCTAAAAGAACCGGGCTTTCCCTGAAGGCAGCAGCCTGAAGCTGGCCCCGGCCACCTGTGTACCCCTGGCCCCTGCGTCTCTGGCCTCCGTGTCGGTGGCATCGGGAAGCGGGTGGGGGTGGGGGGCACAGCTGTCTCTGTGACCAGGGGCGGCAGGCGGTGGCTGCATCAGGCCTCTGTCCTGTAATCACCCCGAGGCCTCTGGTGCCATCTCCCCCACTGTGACAGCCACAGGGCTGTGTCACAGCCGCAGACTCCAATTGTAGCCAGATGGGCAGGGAGGAGGCCTCTTCCGGGCTTGGGGACTCTGTGAACCTGGGGCTGGAGCCCGACATGTCCCACGGGGTCACCTCTGTCCCCTTCAGGACATCAGGCTGCTTCCCATGGGACCTGTGGCCAGGGCGCTGGGGCGCAGGTGCACCCTGACTGTTCCCTGTACCTCCTCTTTCCTGCTGGCAACTTCCTATTCCTGGGTGGCAGCTGCAGGCGGTGGCTATTTTTAGTTTCCCTGAGTGGTTTCTTCTTGTTTCCCTCTTCGCTCCTGGTGGATTTGCTTCTGTGTGCGCATGTGTGTCCGTGCGTGTGTGCACGTGTGGGTGTGTGCTAGGGTGTGCACACGTGCTGTGGTGTGTGGCCGCATGCTGAAGCACGTGCACGCGCAGGTTTTCCGTGGGCATGCGTGTTGCTGCCTTTGCACACGTGCACACACCGGGAGTGCCATACGTGCTGATGCAGGTGGGACTTGTCGGGACACAAGCGCACTCGTCCCTTCTGAGGCCACCTGTCTGGACCTTCGGGTTCCAGGTAGCCCCCTGGCCTCTGCTTCCTGGTAGGGGTGGAGCTTTCTGTCCCCCTGCTCCCCTGCTGAGAATCGGTGCTCAGCTGCCTGGAATCCCGGGCCGGCCTTGGACTCGAGCCTGAGACAGAAGTGGCCTGTAGAGGGCCGGGGGCGACTGTCCTCTCCTGGGTGCATCTGGGTGCCCGTGAGGGTGGCACGGATGGAGCCTGCTCCGGCGACGCCAGGTGTCCGGGGGCCGCTCTTGTGTGTGCGGCGGCAGGGGAGAGGCCCGAGTCAGGCGCCGGCTTAGCCTGGGGATGCAGGCAGGCTCTGCCAAGCTGCAAACAGGGAGTGCAAAGAGATCCCGTTATGCACCCCACCTCTCTCCTTGTTGATCCGATCAGCTGCAGCCCTGGCCTCCCGTGACCCTGACAGCGGCCAGGCTGGGCCAGATCTAAGCAACCTGGGGGCCCAGGGCTGCCTGCTGTGGCCTGGCGGCCGAGCTCTATCCTCAAGCCTTGGTCCTGACCGAGGTCCCCAAGTCCTTTTTCCTTCCCTGTCCCGCACTCACCACCTCTTCCTGCCGAGGCGGAGAGGGAAGGGCTGCGTGACCCTTGTTCGCTTCCTGGCATTTGAAATGAGATTCCTTCTGTCTTCCCGAAAACCTTCTACTAGGGCTCTTGAACCCCTTTATTGATTCAGCTTTACTTGTTTTTTTGAGGCAGGATCTCGCTGTGCAGTTCAGGCTGGCCTTGGACTCACTGTGGTCCTCCTGCCTCAGCCTCCCGAGTGCTGGGATCATGGCGTGTGCTGCCACGCCTGGCTTTTGAGCCACTGTAAATATCTGTGTGCTCTTGGTTTCCTCCATCACTGGCTGGTTCCTTGCGAGGGCCTCCTCACTCCCTGACCTCTCACCGTGGGCTTCCGGGGCTCAGGCTGGTCACTTCTGTGCTTGCTCAGCCCGGCCACCGTGGCCTGTCACATGTACCACCTGTCAGCCAGCCAGCCTTGAGCCTCACCCCAGGTGAGCAGCTCACACTTGCTGTGGCCGACTGTCCCCCGCCCAACTGGTCCCTGCCATGTCCTTGTCCTTATCCTGGGTCCTGCAGTTGTCAGGCCAACGCCTCAGCCTCAGCCTCTACTGATCTCTCTGCCTCTCACACTTAACCAACTGGGAAGTTTGATGACTGACCCTAAAAACTCATATTGGGCTCAGCTGCTGTCCTCGTGCCTGTGGCTGTGGGCCCAGCCAGGGCCATCAGCTCTCCTGGGGCTCCCAGAGTACCTCCCCGGCCTGCACGCTTACCTAGCTGTCTCAGTGGGCTTTGCTCAGTGTGAAGCCAGACAGAGCCTGTTAAAGCTGCTCCCATCCACCTCCACCATTGGCTCCTCACACCTTTCTGTCCTCGTGCCTTTTCCTCTCCAGCCTCCTGGATGCTCCTGAGGCTGCCCCAGGGCCCTTGCACATATGCGAGTGCCCCCTCCGCTGCTGCCCTGACTCTAAGGGTGGCTTCCTCTTAGGTTTCAGTGCAGATATAATTTATTTTTATTTTGTGGTTGCTGGCCATGGAGCCTAAGCTTTGGGCATGCTAGGCAAGCACTCACCATGGAGCCACACCCCAGCCCTCCCTGTAATTTCTGGGAGGCGACTCTTCCTGACCACCTCCCAGCTCTGTCTGTGTTGCAGTCGCTCCCCGGCATCCCTTGCGGAGCCCAGCAGGCCCTGAAATGTGCTGTCCACTGCTTGAGGCTTTGTGAGACCGCCTCGTGTGTCTCATCCCAGGCAGAGACCAGGCTGGGTGGCCCGGAGCCGAGGCAGGGAGAGGGCCCTGGGGGACCCCAAGAAGAAGCACGACCCAGTTCCAGTGCCAGCTGCTCCCAGGGTTTGTGTGAGGGTGGCGAGTCCCTCGCCCAGGTGGGTGCTGAGCAGCCCGGTCCCTGGGCGGCCCACACACGCAGGTCTGGGCTCCAGGGCCTTCTTTCTGCTCCAGTGGCTGCTGCCTCCTTGTCTGTGAGTCGGCGGCTTTGTCCTGACCTCTTTTTGGCCCCAACATGAGGGCAGAGTGACTAGGAGGAAGGGACACGGCATACGGAGATGTCCTGTGGGTGGTGGCTCCGGGCCAGGAGTGGCAGGCGCCTCAGGCAGGTGTGGGCTAGAGGTCGGGCCAGGTGCTGTCCTGCAGCTTTGAAGCCTGAGTTATTTTTGCAGTTCCCAGGGCTTTCGCCCTGAGCTACACCCCCAGCCTGTCTCTTATTTTTAAATTTTGAGACAGGGTCTCCCGAGGTCCCTAAGTTGCCCACGCTGGGCTGGAACTTGTGGTCCTCCTGCCTCAGCCTCCCAGAGCACTGGCACGACAGGCGTGCCTACCGTTTCCGCCTCTTATTTCAAGTGGAAGCCTTTAGGTTCCTTCTTCTGTCCTCATCCGGGGGGACGGTGAGGCTGAAGTCGGGAGACCCAGGTCCTTTGTGATGGGGATTTTACTCTGTGGGGCTGTGGCGGCGTGGCACACACGCACGCACGTCCCTCGCAGGGTCACCTCCACCTGCTCAATGAAAGGGCGACAGCAGCCGTGCATGCCAATGGCTGGGAAAAGCTGTGTCGTCAAACGCCCGGCTGTGATTGGCTGGACTGGGGTCACACGCTCACCCCCGGGCCAATCGCTGTGAGGTAAGAAATAGGCTGCTCTGATTGGTCGGCCTTGGGCCACGTGCACACTTGGCGGCAAAAGAGCGGAAGTTGCTTTTCCCCAAACCCCGGGGCGGCGTGGGGCGGGGCTGAGCCTCGGGGGACCCGGGAGGGCGGGTGGCGGAGCGGGAGGGGCGGCCGGCAGCAGAAGTGGACGAGCCCTCCGGCCTGAGCGGCGTGCCCGCTGCCCCCGCGTGGCCGGTCCCGGCGGCGGACGTGCCCTTCTGTGGCGCTGCGCCCGGGCGGCGGTGGCGGCTTGTGTTTCCCGAGGTCTCAGACCCTTCCATCGCGCCGTCCCGTCCTTTGCGGAGAAGCAGAACCTGGCGGAAGCAGGGCTCCCAAGGCCCCGTCAGCGTTGAGCGGGAGGGCAGAGGGCGAGTCCGGGTGTGACCGCCTCCTAGGCGCGGACCGCAGTGGGAACTAGCCTGTCACCGCGGCCTGGCGCGGGGCCACCTCTGCCCCCGAGCCCGGTGGGCAGTGGCCTGAGGACAGCCGGCGACCATCAGGCTCAGGTCCCTGGTGGCAGACACTTGCGGGGGACCAGCTGCCCTGTGTCCTGCTGGGCTGGGGAGTTTTTTTATTTTTATTTTTTTTTGGTGGCAGGAATCGAACTCAGGACCTCACGCTTGCCAGGCAGGCACTGTGACACTGAGCTAAATCCCTGGCCCCTGAGGTTTGGTTTTGAAACATCTTAGTTTGGAAACATTGCCAGAACCACACAATGTTCCGCATTTGCTCCTCAGTGCTCTCTGTCTCTCTCTCTGTCGCTGTCTCTCTGGTGGTGTCCTCCACACGTGTGCCGTCACGCAGACCTGCACAGAGGCGTCCTCGTGGGAAGGGACTGGGCTGCGGGGACCGGGCAGAGAGAGTGTCCTGCTGCCCTGCAGCCACCGTCCCCCGGCCAGTTTCCTCCCTGGGCCCCACACCCTCCTCCGCAGTGTCCCTCCCCCACCCAGGTGAGCCATCTGTCGGGGTCCAGTGGGGCTCCGTCGAGGGGAGTGAGGTGTCCCACCCTGTCTGTGGCTCTGGGCTGGCGGAGTCATGGACCCCAGCCCCGAGCAGTGCTCGCTGCTTCTGCGTGGCAAGCTGTCGGCTCCCGCGTCCCCATGCAGGCTGTGCCCCCAGGCAGCGAACAACAGCTGAGGACTGTGCCACGCGCCCCGGGCTCCCTCTGTCCCGCGAGGCCTGCGACCGCCTGCGCCTGGTGCCTGCTGCTCTCAGTTTGAGTTTGCTTGCGCCGAGCAGTGCTGTGTGCAGCGTTCTTGCTGTTGCATGGTCCTGAGGTCGGAACCCAGCAGTCTGCACGCTGAGCTCCGTCCCCCCCACCGCACATTCATTTTTCATCTCCGCACAGGGTCTCACTGAATCAGTGGCCCGGGCTGGGACTGGCCGAGGGACCCTCCTGCCTCAGCCTCCCTGGGTGTACCTCTGCACTGGGCTCTGAGTTGCGAGCTGTTGTCCCCCTTGTTCCCCGGAAGTCAGCCAGAGAGCTGGCCCGGGAGGGGGGGGCTTGGGCTTCACTGGGCAGTGCAGACGCTTGCCACCACGACACCTGGCTGTCACCGTATCCTTCATTATTTCCTGTTCATCAGGGTGACAGTCACACTGCACATGGTCGCCCCAAGTGGACCATTCCATGATGGTGAGGACGGTCACGCGTCCACCTGTGTCCCTCGTGACCTGGCTTCTCTTGCAGATGTCTTTGGGTTCAGCCGTGTCACGGCAGGTGTCTGAGCTCTGTCCCCTCTGTGGCTGAGTGGCGCTGTGAGTGGATGTCCCCGTGTCGGTGTGGACGGACACCTGTCCTCCCGTTCCTCAGCCTCCTCACCTGGCACCGTCCCTTCCAGACACTCCTGTGACCTTCTGTCGCCTGCAGTGCTATGAGGTGACGCTGATGGTTGGCCCCAGCACGGCTTCTGGGCTCATCCTGGCCCTGCTTCCTGCGGCTGTGCGACCCTGGCGTGGCTCAAGCCTCCGGGCCTGGCCAGGTCCTGCGTTGATGCAGGCTGCAGGCCTCGGGCTTTTCCCACCCTTCCCGGCCAGAAGTCCAGGAGCAGGGCCGGTGGGGCTGGCAACCTGGGAGGCCCCCGTGTGCCCTGAGCTTCTCTTCATGTTGGGGCACCAGTGGGATGGATGTGGGTCCATCCTACCAGCCTGTCACTGTGTAACTCAGTCTGGCCTTGAACTCATGGAGATCCTCCTGCCTCAGCCTCGGGAGTGCTGGGTTGCGGGCGTGCACCCCAGGCCCGGGATTTACAGTGCTTCTCACTGCGGCCT
>RJWT010025021.1:0-16263 GCA_004365215.1 Cuniculus paca | reverse complement strand
TCATTATTTAGAAGGTTGTGTCTCTATTCCTTTTTTCTTGTTTTTTTTTTCACTGTTTTTTTTATTAGGACATGTTTGCAATGCAAAATGATTACATTTCTTACACAGAGTTTGTGTATACACATAACGTGTTGATTCTTTTTTTCATCCACTTCCTCTCTTCTCTCTTCCTGCTCCCTCCATTTCTTGGTGTGCTTCCCTTTTGAAAAAGTTCTACCTCCCTTTTGGCTATTCTCTATATTTTATCTTCCCATGTGATATTTAAGGAACCATGTGATATTTAAGCTTGTGTGCTTTGATTAGGATAGCTAAGAAGGTCCACATGCGATGACAAATGAAGGTATATAAACTTCCAATCCAATGTTATGTGAAACTCTTCCTTTTGGAGCTGAATTGTCAAAATTGCTAAATAGTCCTCACTTAAAAGAAATTGGTATGAGTCACTAAAAGCAGAGAAAAGACATCTTTGTAGCTCTGTGAAGAAACAGGTTCTTCAAACCTTCTGCCTTGTGGGAAGTGTATGTTTAGAGTAAAGACTGTTGTTTCTCCTCAGAATCAACATTAGACTATGAAGACATTATTGTGAGATTGACAGCATGTCTGCCCTCAGGAAATTCAGGCATCTCATTCTCTACTTAAATGTATATTTGGAAAACTAACCAGTAGATCTGCCTCTGAAATTACTTAAGAAGCAGAGAAAGAAGATTACAGAGAGATAGTACAATTTAGGCAAGGCATACTTTCCCATTTGTAATGGAAGGAATACATGGTCTTCTGTTGAATCACATAGATATCTAGAAAATAGTGGGTGTTGCTTCTAATGGATATATGAAGCAACATATAATGTTTCCTTCATAGTTCTGTATGAAAGGGTCACATGCAGAGCAAAGGGATTCTAACATCAAGGAACTCTAGATGTATAGTGTTGGGAACTGGGGAAATGCAATAGATAAAATTGTATAGTTTAGGAGAGCTCATGAAGAATGTAAGTGTGAACCCAGTGAAGGAAGTATTATTTAAGACACTTGCCTCATGAGACAATCGTGGAAATTCAGTGATACTGGGGCAATGCAAAATGATGAGGCAGAATTTCAAATTAATTCAATTAAGAGACATTTACCCATTACACATTCCCAGCTCTTCTGAGTCTCCACTTCTTTGGAAGCTAGGGCCCAGAAAAGGGAAGATCACTGTTGAACTATTCAAAATGAAAACATCTAGCCAATGTGTGAGAAAATCTGTCCTCTAAGTTGTTATGGTTTAGATCAAGAATATCCCCCAAGGACTCAAGTGGTCATAGATGGTGAGATTTTTGGAAGGTGACTGAATCATGGAGCAATATATCTGACTTCTTGCAAGGAGGTAGGTTTTAGTCAGATGAGACAGGTCACTGGGGACATGAGCTGGAAGGATACATCTCCCTCTGAGCTTTCCCTTTCTCTATCTGCTTCCTGGCCACCATGATGTAAGCAGCTTTCCTCCACCAGGTCCTTCTGTTATGCCTTCCTGATTTGGAGCCAGCTAATCATGGACAGAAAACAGGAGCCAAAATAAACCTCTCCTCCATTAAGTTGTGGGTGTTTTAGTATTTGTCCCAGTAATGAGAAAGTGACTAAGACATGAGTAATCTTCCAGGGTGCCTCAGATGGAAGACTCAAGCCTTGTGTTTTCAGAATTCATGTGTAGATGATTTCTTCCGTCTGTATTTGACAGTATACTTTGCCCCCAGTGTGATTTTGAATTTGGAATTTACATCTACCACTTATCAATTATCTAATAAAAGGAAGGAAACTTATTTTACTCTATGAGATACAATCTTTATTGAAAAAGCGCTTTCTGTATCACACTCTTTAAATGGCCAAAGAATTGCTTTGGGTTTTTCTAAGGACTTCTATTTCTCAGCTGAACTCTGGTTCAGTCTGTCTTTCCATTCAGTCTCTGTCCCCTCTCTCTTCCTTTTCTAACTTTCTTCATGACCTTAGTCACAGTAGGTCCACACAACCTGCAGGGTTTTCATATTATATTTTTCACAACACTCCCAGGTTTATGGCTATTCTACCAATCTATTTGTCTATAGGGTTATTCCACATATTTCCCCACAAATACATATATAAGTCACCATTCAGAACCACACTGATATCTTCCCTTTATTTTTAGATCCTTTTAACTACTTTTAGAATTATTTTCTATAGTAAGAAACATTCTAATGCTTGATTTTACACAATCCTCTGACAGATTACCCATTGGTGCTTTATATCAGTAGAACATACTTGAGCTAAGGATATATTTCTGTAATTGTTTTCAAGTGTTCTTTGATTGTGTTCTTGACTTCACTTTAACATATTATACAGTTATGCATCCATCTGTACCTACCAACACAAGAATACAGAATTTGAATTGCATGAATGAACGAGTTAACCCCTCTAAAAGTATGCCCAGGTATTGGGGATCATGAATACCTTGGCTAATTTTTCATACTTTCAGAAGGGATAAATGGAGGCTTAGGATTATAGTATCACCCTTTTGAGACTCCTGGGATGGGCCATCCTCTCCCACCCACTAAACTAAGACTACTAAAATGAAAAAGAACACTCCAGAGCAAGATCCTTCTTAGCATAAAATCATCTCCACCCTCCTCAGTCATTCCAGGATTATCCCTTGTCTGCAGCGTAAATCTTCTGCTGACCTGGAATCTTCTGCTAGCTCCTCCTATCATTGTGTACACCCTTTGCATTGTACACACCCAATAAACAGTGGCTAGTTTGGAGTATCTGTGTGTTTGCCCATCCTGAGGCATTGACCTCCCAGTCCCCCATTATGCATTACTAAATTTGTCTCTGTTTATTTTATCCTTTGCCATACCCCTCGTACAGGCAGATGAGGATCTTGGCCACATCCCCAATACCCAGGCTTAAATCAGAGTTGCATTAAGTAGTTATTACTACTATTTAATATCAGCATCTCAGAATGGAACCTGAAATAAAACAATCAAGTCTGCTTATTTTGCTCAATCAATAGTCTCTGTTGCTTGGATCAGTGCAATTAACAAGACTGCACTTTTCAAATCACATTTCCTTAAATTCATTCTTTAAGGAAAACATCAATTAGCTTCCTATTATAGATAATTTTAAAAAATCCACATGTAATTAACATCTTCTCTACTCAGTTTGAGTCTACAAACACACCAAAGAAAACTGCAATGAAATCTGGGGGGCAATAAATTTCAATTTTTTTATAATGTGACAATAAATTATTCTTGAAAATCTTTGCATATAAATTTTCAAACTTTAAGTCATTTAGTTGGGAATAGAGAGTAGCATCTCAGCCCAAAGACATCAAAAATATTGAAGATGAATGATTGGAGATACACTAATGTGTTTCATTTTTATATAAATTAGTATTATTATATATATCAGAAATGTATACATTAGTTGCTATCATGATCATAGAAACTAAAACATCCTTAGGAGAAATACAAAGCAATCAGCTTTTTCAAGAAAAAACTGTGTCTGATTTGTCTCTGTATCTCTCTTCTCTAGAACAATGTTTGATCTTGGATGTATGCTCTATGAGTATGGGTGAATTAGGTGTGTGCATGAAATAAATAATTTTTTTTTCATTTTCCCGATCATTCTTTAAATCCAGTCAATCATGAAATGTTGACACTTGCTCCATAAAAATACCTCTTGAATTTTCTAATTTTCCTTAAACTACCTTAAAAATCATACAAAGTTTTATACTCTGCTATATTGTATGACAATCATTTCGGTAGTTTCTTCCCTTGTGCTATCATTATAGACATGTTTTTAGATAACAGAACAGATATGACTCTCATACCTCTAAATGTCCAATGGTTACAATTTGTGTACAGTATATAATTTGATCATCTTAGTAAAGCATAAAAAGCACTTACAAAAAGGTTTCAATTTACTTCTACATATACATTTCTTGCCATTAAATCACCAAATTTATATATTCTACCTAGCAACACTTTGTATCTCCACCCTCAACAAGCTATGCTCACATATCTGCACATCAATCCTCTATTTTTCCTCCATTCAATAAAAACCATGTGTCGTGCACTGCACAGTGTGCTGAGTACAGCTCTCTGCTAAATTCAGTAGAAATGAGTTTTTTTATATCAGTATATATTGCTCATGTCACTTCCATCTTAATGTCATAGCTGATCCTCAGAGATTGGGATGCTTTGATTTCCACTTGTTTTTGTATATTTCAACTCTTTTTGACTTTTATCTATGTACCTAGCACTCAACCAGAGGCCTGGGCTTACAGAATATATTAAATTTAAACAACATAATAAATTAATGATAAAAGTGATAAAAACAAACAATTATTTGAATAATAAAAGAAACTGATTAATTCAGACTACATATTTGCGAATTAATTCTGGTATTAGACAAAAAGGCCCAGACATAAATTTATAAAATTTATACTATTTAACTAAAAATGTTGGATTATAATCACACTTTGAATACATATGAAAAGAGGAATATTAAAACTACATGAGCAAATAACTGTAATTATGTGTAAAAAATTAAATTAAAAATATATCTTAGCATAACGTATTTTAATATAGGCAACTTACTGGATTTAAAATTGCTTTGTCATGAATAGTTGCAATCAATTAATCTATAAAATACTACCAATTCACAGATGAGAAGTAACAGAGTTACTCAAATAATTAAATTTCAGACCTTCACATCCTCAAAGTGCTATTTATTTCACCAATTTAGTATCTTCATATTTGTTGACTATCATCAAAATTAATGATTATACATTGCTTTTTTGTCACCAACTGGATACCATTTCAAATTGGCAGATAGTATGAGTACAGATGAAGTCTGTACTTTCAATTTTGTATTCCTTTGGTTTTAACACACAGTGGTAATAGTCCTCAGAAACCAGCTAGCACATTATACAAAGTTTCCTTCACACACAAATATGGCATATCTATGGCCAAGTATTGAGATTAAATGTGAAAAAAAAAAACCCTTCCACGTCATATATGTGTTTATATCTAACTTTATCGATACACACTTTCTGAAAATAGGCATCTAATAATTCATATTGTAACATTCATAAAAAGCATACAAATATGTTATGCAAAAATATGGAGGCCTATATAATCTGAAGCTTGATTACGGGGAAGACAACAAATTTTTAACTCTTGTAGAAAAAGACAACAGACAATAGAATTCAGGCAAAAAATGTAGTGTAAATAACATATTTCCAATTTTTTTAAAGAAATACATTAAAATAAATTAAAAAATAAGAAATCACAACAAAAATTAATTGTTTTCAAGAGGATGAAATGAAGGTCCCTTACAAGAAAAAAATACACATATTATTAAAAAAAGTGAAAATATAGAAATTCCCAAATTTTGTTTTCTCTGATTTTTTGTTGATTATTCAAGATGGATTATAAATCATTATAAAGTATAAAAAGAAAAAATAAGAGGCAAAATTAAAATAAAATAGTACAAAATACAATATTTTAGTATATGTGCTTCTTAAGCAACCACAGTTCAGAATATAAATAATACTCTTCTTTGGGTCCTTGATAAGCCCAAAACTTTATCCAATTTAAATGCTTGGAATATTAAGAAAAATAGATGCATATTCCAATGATGTACTTAAATATTTTATAAAAAGCAGTTTATATAAGTAATTGGACTTGTGCCATCATTCAAACAAAACAGGAAGGAATGTCTTTCACCAATATGCTAAAACATGCCTCAGATTTAGTCTATCATACCAAATAAATGAAAAACAAACAAGCAAAAAACAAAGCAAAACAAAAAAAGCTCTATTTGGACAACCATTTTACAGGCTACATTTCCTGATGGAGCATAATTAATTTAAAAATGCTTTTTAACAAGTATTCATGACAATAGCAATAAAACTATGGTAACCAAGCAACAAGGTCATTGCAAAAATATAAAATATTTTAAAAAATTAAAATTGAAACATTTTCTCCCATATTCAAAGATTCAAATAAAGGTTAGATGTTATATCATATCCTTAGTTTCCTTCATTTTAAAATAAATATAAAATAAACCAAATTTAGCCACTTAACCTAAAATTAAAAAAGAAAAATAATCAATAGAGAGAAACTAATTTAAAAGTGTATTATCTGGACTGGGGATCTAGCTCAGCAGTCTAAGCGCCTGCCCGGCAAGCGCAAGGTCATGAGTTCAATCCCCGGTGCCGAAAAAAAAAAAAAAAAAAAAAAAAGTGTATTATCTATTAACATACTACTTGAATTTAATTGAAAGTATAAAACTTGTTTGAAAAAATATATGGGAAAAATTATAAATAAAAACTGAGACTATAATACCCAAAGATTCTGAAAAGTTTAATCATATGATAATAAACTAAAAGTTTCCAGCAAACATACATAACACAAAGAAACCAAATCCTCTTTGGCTGACTTGTGAAAGTTTTCTAACTATTCATCATGCTCTGTAATTATTCTTGTCTTAGAAAAAAATAAATGTGATAATCTCATTTTTTTTGTTCTATAAGAAAAACAGAATTATTTTTAAAACTCACTTACTGTATCTTAAAATTATAAAATAATGGTAAGAACAACAACTGATTGACCACTTAATTTGGATACAGTCCTAGAGAAATGCCTTATATTATCTGACATAATCCCTAGATGAAGTATTAAAATTTCCAATTCATTAATTAAAGAACTTGGCTTAGGGGTAATGTTAAATGCCCAACATCATCAGGGATAACTGGCAAACCAAACACCAGTTCCATTCCACTCAAAAATTCATTTTTTTTTTTGGTCTTTTTTGATACAGAGTCTTGCTTTGCAATTCAGGCTGGCCTTGAGCTCATTTTGTAACCCAGGCTGGTCTGAAACTTGCAACAATTCTCCTGCCTCAGTCTTTTTAATGCTGGCATTACAGGCATACACCACCATGCCTGTCTGTCTGTTTGATTTTTAGTGACACAATATGGGTGTGACTATGTATAGGATATTTTGTCCCAAGATTCAACAACCTCTGGAGTGCTGGAATTATACATGTGCACCACCATGCCCAGCAAAAATTCATTTCCTTTTCTTTTTAAATTTTATTTTAAAGAGAATAAAACCAAAACACAATAAAATGGAATAAAGCCAATCAAAACAAAACACCAAAAATGATACAGGACTTCAAAACAGGATAATAGAAAATCAGCAATAGCTACCATAATGCCTCTTGTTATATTCAAAATTGCTGCCCATACCATCAGACATTTAATAAAATGAAAGAAAACAGAACAGGATAAAACCAATCAAAACAGGACACTGAATAAAACAAAACAATAAAATAGAACCAAACAAAACAGTGAGGACAATATTGGATTTCAAAAACAAGACAGAAGGAAATCCCCCATAGTTGCTATATTGCATATTGTAATCCTCTTAATAGATGATCAGACTATTGGTTTAGGTTTGCAAAGTCAATCAAACAATATGAGCATTAGTTTGTGTTTGTACCTTAGTTGCATCAACTCATCCTCTGTTCTCCAATTCAGTTGGTTGCTTACAGGGGTTGAGGGGAAGTTCTTGTGGCTCACTGAAAGGGCAATTTG
Source organism: Cuniculus paca (assembly GCA_004365215.1). Taxonomy (NCBI): domain Eukaryota; kingdom Metazoa; phylum Chordata; class Mammalia; order Rodentia; family Cuniculidae; genus Cuniculus; species Cuniculus paca. The sequence goes on along the minus strand of RJWT010025021.1, from coordinate 8,652 downwards.
GCTTCTTGATTCTCCTCTTAGGCCCTGCATGGCTACTGCCAGCTCACAGGGAAGGGCGAATTGGTTTCTTGTTTCTCCCACTGCGCCCCACATGGCTTCTACCCAAAATTCGTTTTCTTAACCACTAGCTTGCACTACCTTCCAGTTAAAGGCCATGTTATATATATATTATCTAATTATGCTTATTTACAAAATAAGTTATCTGATTTCCACACTCAAGGTACTGCCAACAAAAACACTGCCTCTTCAAAATAATTATTCATCCTCCAATTGAAAGAAGGCACACTGAAATTACTAACACTAAAGTAAATAAACAGAAACTTGCCAGAAAGGTTAACTATGCACTCTGCAACTTCCTTCTCTCCACCTCTGCCAACTTGTTTGGACAATTGTCTTTCCTAGATTACTTAACCTGTATCAAAATAGACTACAAGTGAAGTAATACAGTTGAGTGCCCCTTATCTAAAATGCTTGGGACCAGAGTGCTTCAGATTTGGAGTTTTTCTGAGTTTTGTAACATTTGTATAGACGACCAATTGTGTATTTTAATTCAAAAATCCAAAATTCAAAATAGGATTCTAAAACACATTTGTTTCAATGCATTATAGATATGGTATGCTCAACATATAGTTTTTAATAGACCTCTTTATTTCTATATTTCTGTTCTATTGGCGGCTACTCTGTTATTTGAGATTATAGCCAAGAATTTTTAAATTTTGACCAGAGTCAAAATTTTTGTATTTTACTATGAGTGGAAAAACTATCTTCCTGATTCATAGAAATATAAAAACACAGTAAATGCTAGAAAAATTTTTCTGAACCTATATATTTCTAATAATCTATTTTTGGATGATTGAAAAAGAAGAAATAGAAATTAATGCTGTGAGGAAAAGTCTACATCTAAGTATTTATGTTATTATATGTCAGTGAATAAATGTGATAAGCTGTGGCCAGGCCATTCTGGTAAATTCTGGTATATTCTGGGCAGAGCATAATCTCCCACTGAATGTTATTATATCAGTGGATGTTGACTGGCACGAGTATATCTCGGACATTTATAATTTGGGCACTGCAGTACATTGATATACGATAGGCAATAAGAAATTTGATTCAGAATTTGAATGTTAGAACTCAGTGATACAGCAAAGGTGACTTTTATAATTAAAGGTCATTATTATGATGCATTTTTAGATAATCCATTAGTTGTGAAAGAAGTTTGATAAAAATTTACTGGAATAACCTCATGCTAGATAGGAAAATTAGTCTTGCTAACAGCTTGACCATGTTTCCCAAAACAATATGAGAAAATTTGAAAAAGCTGATGGTTTCTCTATCGCTTGATATTAAATCAATTGCCTGTGTTTAATTATAGTCAACTGTTCCACAAAGAGCAAGTAGTAAAGTTCTTAATTATCTTTTATTTTTATCAAGTTTTGAACTCAGTTCCTGGCCTATCCAATCTCAAGGAGCCAGGTAGGATTCAGTCAAAAGTTGCATACTGTCTTTGTCTAAACCTGACCTGTGTAAAGTTGCCAGCGAAATTCTGTACTCAGACTGCCGAGGTTTTGCACTGCACAATTCTAGAGAGAGCACCATTCAGATGAGTGTTAAGGTTAGTGGCTCTCTCAGAATGCAAAGCTGTCCATAAAGGTTCTGCCAAAGACCTACAGAGAGGAAAAACATTTCAGTGTGCTCAATCGTCCATATTTTATTTTATGTTGTCCTGTTAAAATATAAGTTCCCAAAGAATAAAGACTTTTTTTCAGTTTTGTTTCCTGATGTGGGCCAAGTACTTTGAGCAATGCCTGTACCAAAGTAGGCACTCAATAAACATTTGTTAAATGATTTAAAAGGAAGGCTTTAAATCTGGACCTGATGAGAGAATCCAGCTGGCATTTAAATAAAAATAATGGTAGAAATAAATCATGACAATAAAATACATGCTAGTAATTTTGTAGGTCCTTTTAAAGGGTATTTTTGTAGCAGGTAACATTTAATGTTGCCTGAAAAATATTAAACTCATAACTTTGCTTGTTGAAACATATTGTATATACCAGACAACTTTCCCTACCCCAATTATTTAATTCATTTTTGACTCATATTTCATGAGAGTCTAAGCCAGTGGTGGTGAATCTATGGCACGTGTGCCACAGTGGGCTCTTTGTATTACTGAAAGCTGTGGAAGGTTTCCTATTACTGGTTTAAGCAATCAGCTGAAGAATGTAATGATCCTCAAGGATCCAATGAGAAACAGTAAAGTCTAATAATGCTCAAAGCCATAATGACACATTAAAACAACTGTTTCTGAAAAGTCATCTCATAATCCTAGTGCCTCATTGGCCAAAAGTCACATCAGACAAAATGACCATTTTCTGAAAAGCAAAACCAACCACATACAGGTAATACAGTACTAAAAATGAACGCAAGCTTTGACTAATGATATCAGAATTAGGTCTTAAAGAAAGGAGATGCTACAAGATGCATTCCTCAGGGTAAGTAAAAGACCTTTTCCTCTACTGCTGCTTCTGAAATGCACTAATAGTTGCACAGTTTGTGGACAAAATACTGAAAACTTTAAAGCTATCCTGAGTTATTTATCTCATATGATCCTAAGATAGACCGCACAGTGAAAGCAACTTTTCTTTTCTGAGAGTTCTGTGTATGAGTGTCATGCAAGCAGCAACAGTAACTTACTAATAGACTGCTGTACATTTCTAGGTAGTTTTTTTTTTTCACTCTTTTTTCATTACTTCTTTCACTATCAAACTGTTAAGTGAAAATATCACATTCTTCTCGCCAGGCAGGTGTTGCATGGCATGAAAATTCAAGTGATAGAAAATAATGCAAGCAATTTTCCATGTTATCATTTTGCAAAAAGAAACCACAACATTTATTGAATAATGTAAAATTCTGTGTTACTTCAAAAATTTCTCTATATTCTGTGTTTGAAAATAAATAACAAGGATTTACTATGAAGGATCTTAAACTTAAGCAACATTGTAATCAACACAGAAAAATAAAAATATGTTTGGTGTTCTGTTCACTACTACTCCACCTTTTCAGTATCTATATTAAAAATAGAAATTTTCTGAAAATCTTAGAACCACAGGGAATGGTCTACACAGACTATTGCAGGGAACTGAGGACAGTGGTGGAGGGGTGGAAAAGGGTATGATCGGATGAACAGGGTACCTGTTACTAAAGTGATCTTCAAAAGAAAAACCGGGGCATTTTCTTTCTGTGCTGATAATGAGGCTTGTCCTTACCAGATTTTACATGCGACTATAAATGCAAGTACCTCACAAAAATATTTCTTGCTGCAACTGTTTGACTAACCTTTTCATTTGATGTAGCATCTAATATCATTAAGTTGGTTTGCTACGTTCATGAATGACCATGCTCTATGTGTGTGTATATATTCCATTCACTCCAAATTAATTCACGTGGTTGGTTTAATTTTCCTGGTCGTTAAATCCTTCTTTGTATTATTTCATGGTGACAAAGAAACAGGAAAAAACAAAGACAGGTAAGCAATTTGTACGTACATAATTTCCAAGTCCCTCATACAAATTTTGTCTATATTTACTTCAGATTATCTTTCAGCATGCAAATAAGTTTCTCATTGGTGTTCCTATCCATAAGACTTACACTAAAAGTCTGTTACTTATACTTTTGTTTAATAACTGATCTTAGTCTTCTACTTGTAGCCAATTTTATCAGTGGTCAATATATCTATAAATTTACCTTTGAGAATTATCAACTTTAACCAAACAGCAGTGTGATATGCTTTCTTTTTTCTAAATTTCATAAAGAAGTGCACACCTGTTATACAAAAGTTGCCTAGTTTAAAACTGAACTGAATGGAAAATCAGCAACTGACACATCTACTCAGAATAATCATCACTTGTTAATTCTATTTAGGATCTAGCAAGTGAGTAAATAAAGATATTTAATCTTAACTTTGATAAAAGTAGTAAATAGTAGAAAGAAATGGCTGATAGATAGATAGTCCTGGCTCTGGAAGTAATTATCTTTGTGTTTTTATGAAACCTTTCAGAGAACACATTGGAACTGAAGATTTCATGGTCCAACCTTCTTCAAGGTTTTATTGTCTAATTCTTCTTCCTCAGGCTCAGCTTCCTCATTTTCCTCATAAGGAAAACAGAAGGACTGATTAGTTAACTATAGTCCCCAAATATCTCTAGAACATGGAGCCACAACTATTTGGGGTTTTAATTTTTTGTTTGAGTTTTCTAAGCAGAATAAAAAACAAGAATATTGAAGTATAGACCTTTAAAAATTCTATTTCAAATTATTTTCACCCTTAACTTCCATCAATTTCTACCATTTTTATGAATATTTTTAATATTCTACACCATTAACACCAGATACTTTGCAAATTCACTGAACTTTCTTTGCTACAATTAAAGAATGAGTTCATGATAAATGCTACCTTCAATAGTTTTTCCTCTTAATAATCTGTTTCACTGTATAAAATCCTAACATTTTCAATGCATTAAATATTATATTCCCATATCCCTCGAGACAGAATTAGAAACTTAAATTCAACAATATTTTCAGTACAGTCAAATCTATAGATCAATGCTGAACGGTTAAACATTTAATTTAATAATAACAAGTTTATTTCAATATTTTAATATGTTAGTTCACAATAGGTTGAAAAATCAATTCAAATATTTAAAGCAGAACTAGGAACAAAGTAATTATTCACTGCTTAATCTCCCCTGAAATTGGGAATATCTTCATAATTCATATATTCTTTATTTTTTTAAACCAAGATCATTAAGGTTTTTGAATGGCATTATCACAAATATTAGAGTTATTACTTTATATTGCATGAATAATACTCATTATGATTTTCTAAATAGTAAGTTTCAATTTTCAATGAGCTAATGCTACAGAATTGCCTAAGATCTCTGGGACAATGCATTAACATCCTGAAAAAGTCACCTATTATAGGACCCCAAGTCTGACTTAGAGCCCCTTGAAATTTGAAGTACTTCTTTCAATTCTGTCTTTCCCTAAATAGTTAGCATTAGCCTGATACTAGCCTAGGTAAAAGGGGAATGAACTAATTTAATTAAAACAGCTGTTTTAAAATCAAGTTCTATTTTAGATAGCAACAGGGTAACAGGTATAGCTTAAAACTATCTGAGCTCTAGGATTGGTCAAAATTAAATTAGAATGAACTTCTATTATTGGGTTATCTGGGGCCAATTTGGTAATCTCTAAACCACATTAACCTGTAAACTGAGAACAAACTAGTAACTTACTAAAGCTTTGTGGATACAATGCAGCTGAAGTGTTTAGCAGAGTAATTGGCACTTTGTAAGCAGTTCAGTAAATGGCAGCTGTTAACACTACTGCTTTGTTTTATTTTACTTAAATTATTTAATTCTTGCCACTATACCTTATAAGTCCTCATTTTATGAATAGGAAAATTTAAGAGTCAAAAGTCTATAAGTTGATATGATTTTTAAGATTTAAGAAGCAGCATAAAAAGGACTCACATTTCTTCAAAGCAATTCTGCCTATCAAAGTCTGAGCGAGAAAGAACCATATAGATGGAAGGAGACCAAATGTTCATAAATTTTCATATTTCCCTCAATAGCAATATTTTCTTGAGGATTCCTTATTCTAAGTGAAATTAGTCATTAACCCAGGTTTTAGACTGTCTTCATTTTGAACTGAAATATTCTTCCTTTGCCCAAGATTAGATTTATATCCAGCTAATTACTTCAATAAATGACTAGTAGGTACCTGTGTGAGCAATTTCTGAATTGCGTACTTAAATTATGTTTATTTCAAGTGTACTTGTCATGCCAAGTTTTAGAAATTTTGCTCAAAAGTTCTGACAGACAAACAGAATTGAGGACATTCCATGCCTTATTTTAAAACAGTAAGTGAATGTAGCATAAAAGTATTGTTTTTGATCTCCTATCTGTAGTAAATGTCTCCAAATAGCTTAAGATTGTCTACTACTTAGCTATTTCCAGGTATCCATAGAAAGGAAAAATAAGAGACAAACGTCACATTTTTTTTAAATATCAGAAGCTTAAGCTAAGCTTCATCAGATCATCTAGCCAACAAAGACAAGTGGCAATAATCTATCCATGAAATTACAGTAGCCTTAATAATCACTTCACAATTTAAATGACAGAAAAATGACCTAGAACCTGCCAGTATTATTTCAATCACATAACAATGATCTCCCTCAGAATTTAAACATTGGTTCAATATAAAAGGAAAAATTTCACTTAACCATTAGTCTTTTTCAAAAACACATTTCATTTTGAAGGGTTAAAATGGGGAATTTAAAAATTTTCAGCTATGTGACTCTTCTTTCCATTTTGAATTTACTTTCCCCTTAGGCATTCATCTCACTTTATTAAAAAAAAAAAAGCATGAGGATGTTTTTCACAACATTTTGAATTACCATTTCTTTTCTTTCAAAAATATGTCCCAATAGTTTCTCTTTTCTCACAGTCATTACAGATGATTTATTTTCTAATTACTACACATTAAATGTTAGAAGTCTTTTAAATGGCAGGTATTAAATAATAAGTGACCTTGAAGTCATTTAAAACTTTTTAACAGGTCTATAAGAGGAGATCACAAATAAATTGGAAGGTATATATAGAGAAAGATCATTTACCCCAGATATATTATTTTCTCCAATTAAAAAATAGATAACTTTAATAGGGTTTTCAAAAGTACACAAGGCAGTATATAGAAAAATGTAAGTTCAGAGATTTAAAAACTTCTAAAATATGAAAAATTACTTGCAAAGAGTAACACAGAATAAAGAAATCAACTATAAAAGCATCTTTAATAATCTCTTTTGAAGATATATTTCAAAATATATGACCATTTATACATGATGAGAAGCACTTGCTTTTGAAATTTGCTTCTAGATTATAAATGCTTTATTTTAAAATTTTTATTTATTCATAAATTTATGTTAGTGTGTTTATAATACATATTTACTTAAAGTGTAAACAATACACTGTAATTTCTTTTTTTATTCCATTTCCCTGCTTTTTCTCCCTCCTCCATTCATCTCTTGATTCCCTTCTCTCTTTTTCTACATATTTGCAATACATAATGTATCTTTATGTGTATGTAATATAATAAGTTTTAGTGTGCTAGTTTCTACTATATGACATTAAAATGTATTTTATTCCACATTTAGGACTTTAGGAGCTTACTGTTTTCCAGGTACTATGAAAACTTTCAAGTTATGTGTTGCTTTTCTATCTTTACTATGAAAAAAACTTCATAAAAAGAATATCAAACAACTTTAAAAAGATAATCCACAAATGGGGTGGGGTTTTTCCATTAAATTTTCGTATAAAATAATTAAATTCAATTGTTATAACTGTTAGCACTGCTAAGCATTTAAAATTGAATACTATTACATCACCATTTACCTGAAACAATGATCTTCTTTTGATGTAGAGGGGTTTTAAGATAATACGGCACATGAGACTAGGTGATAGACTATAATCATACATACTGTGTAAAAGGTACAGGATCTGAGATTGTAATGGGAAAGTTATGGTTAAAGGCCCCATGAAGAAATCTGTAGTATGGCATCAGCTATATGGGATCATTTGAAATTAAGATATTACATATTAGGTACACACCTGCCCCCATTTCAATTTAATAGATTTGATTTCTTACAAGGAACAAAAGTAGAAAATCAACTGAGACAAATAAAACAGAATTGAACAGAATTCAAAATAACTACATACGGCTAAACTATGACAGAAACATTTCTCAAACAGGAATGAATTCTACTGTGTACACATGGCCAAGGCACAGCCAAAAATCCACTACAGGTGGCTTCATCATAACCATGCAGAAAGCAGCAGCAAGGAGAGGAAGCGCATGGCAGAGCCCACTCAGTGCCCGTCCACATGTAACTGTGTCGCCGTTTTCCTGACAAATCCTGGCTGCCTGTTCTCAGTGGTCACAAATGAGCAATTTATTTCCGCCCCACAAATGCATCAATACATCAAAAACCCCCGCCAAATCTCTGGCTTATTTATCTATAGCACCCATAATAACTATTTCAGAATGCTGTTGAACAAAGGAGAGATTTCTCCATCTGAATGAACTCAGTCAATGTATTTGAAACGGGCTGATCTGGAAAATTTACCAATAAGTTAGAAAGTTTGACTGGCTTTTTCATATTTTACTGCAAAATCACTGATGTGGTTCCTTGATGGGAAGGCAAACAGGAAGAGCAATGTTTGGTAGTGTGGTGGCATACATAAGTTTCACCAAGTTGGAGATACAGTACAATGAGAGGACAGCACCAGAATAACAAGGCTTATGGGTACCAATTGTGGATCTTCCACTATTTTCTGTTGCTTTACACTTCAAAGCATCAGATTCCTTGCGTATAAAATGGAAAGAAAAGCCGGGCGCGGTGGCTCACGCCTGTAATCCCAGCACTCGGGAGGCTAAGACAGGAGGATCACTGTGAGTTCAAGACCAGCCTGGGCTACAAAGTGAGCTCAAGGCCAGCCTGAACGGCATAGTGAGACCCTGTCTCAAAAACAGGGCTGGGGATCTAGCTCAGCGGTCTAAGCGTCTGCCCAGCAAGCGCAAGGTCGTGAGTTCAAT
>RJWT010025020.1:0-16275 GCA_004365215.1 Cuniculus paca | reverse complement strand
ATTTTTTTTATTTTTAAAAATAGTATTGATAAGCTAATGTTACTGTAAAGTTGATGAAAATATTCACACATATATCAAATTATTTTGGTTATAAATGTATATATATATGCTACGGTTTGTGTATGAATGTCCCCCCAGAGCCTCATGCATCATGATAGCAGGCTTCTAGAGTTTGTGACTGATTCATAGTCAATGTTGGGATTATGCACGTGAGTGCTACACCTACCCTAGGGTGAGTAGCCTACATACAAGAGACAGAAAGTCTTCTCTCATCCTCCTCCCTTTTGTTCTTGTTGCTTCTGCTGTTTTCCACTTCATGAACTGTTGCTCCCGGGCCATGTGCCACCCTGCCTTGGAGTGAGTTGATTATGGATCAAGACCTCCACAAACTATGAGCTAAATAAACCTTTCCTTTCTTAACTTTGGGTATTGGGTATTTTGTCTTAGCAATAAGAGAAAAAAGTAACCAACACAATATATAAATTTCATAAATATAATTAAATCCTCTCATTTGTTAAAATATGGCTGGAGATAGAATTACGTTAAGTGAAGTAAACATGGCACAGAAAAACAATTACTATGTGATCTCATTCATTTGTGATTTTTTTTTAAAAGTGATCTCATAGAAGTTGAGAGAGAATGGTAGGGAGCAAAGCTTAGGGATAGTGGAAGGAGGGAGGGGTGAAGAGAGGTTTATTGGTGACTATGAAGGTATAGTTAGACAGGAGTAAGTGCTCTCCTATGTATTATACAGTAGAAGACAGTAGGAAACAGTAAAAGGCTGTATACTTAAATAGCTAAATGTTTGAGGAGACAGATAATGCTTATTCTAAGGGAACATCATACAATGCATACATTCATGGAACCATAACCTGATGTCCTGTAAATATATGCATTTTATATTTTATCTATCATTTAAAAATCAATTTGTATTAACAAAAATTGAAAATAAGTAACTAATAAATTATTTAACAATGAAAACAAACCCATTTTGTTGGTTTATTTTTTAAAGAATATTGATATGCTAATGTAGGAAAATAACTAATGAAAGGGTGTACCTGAGGTCTTGCAAATAGCTGATGATAATTACTGCTTCAGTGGAGAGACCAACAGGCTTTTCTCTTATGTACTGAATTATTTACACGCATTTCTTGGTTCCTCTTGCCTTTTTCATTTCTGCTTTCATCATCCTTTCACAATTTCATAACATTCCTGTCTTTGTAAACAGACTTTTTAAAAAACTGCTGAAGTGTAATATTTTGCTTGGCTTTCACTCTTTAAATTGCATCTACACATATTTTCAGAGTGATTTTTAACATTCTGTCAGTATTGGGTTATTTAACAATAGATGAAAATAGACAGTTTTTGAAATTTAAATGCAATTTAATGAGAAAAACAGTTTACATATAAACTCTCAAAAGCATGTGGAATAGATGAATAGCATATATCTTCAGTTATATGGTTGAGCATGCATTTATGAATAGAGTACTTTTTTTAAAATATAGGATATTTGATTACTGAAAAATTCACTGCTCTCAGGTAGATATATTTAAAATATATGATGAAAAGTTGATATCTATTTATAGAAAATAGTAATATTGTCTATTTAATATCAGTTTGTCAAGTTAATTTATCATTCTTTGTTCTTATCTGTAGTAAAACATGAAATGCTCTTTTAGATCTAAATTAAAAATCACTTTTATTCTTCAATTTGTAGCACACAGTTTTGTCAAAACAGTTAGTCATGATGATGTTCCCATTCAAACCAACTCTGGGAAATTGGGGAAATGTGGTTGTTTGGGGGTGAGAATTCGTTCCTCAAACTTCCGTGGTCTTCATCTATACCCAGTTTTTATTGAAATCTATTACTAATTTTGGTAGCAAAATCACATTCTTGAGGATGTGACAAGTTTTTTGAATGTAATGGTAAACAGTATATATAAAAATACATATATATTGGGGAACTTGTTTACTTTTGTAGTCTAAGAATGCTTCCATTCACACCAGTTGCCCACTAGCACCACTTAGTAAGAACTGTTAGGAATTATGAGGTTAATTTATTCCATACGGCACATTATGTCATCAACACTTTAAAAAGCAAATGCAACCAACTCTTTCTGTTAGAATTACCATGTTCCTAAAACTGTATCCAGTGCTTTCCATTTTCATTAGTCAAGCATGCTTAGTCTCGATTCACCTATCTGGCATATTTAAAATTTCAAGCTAAAATTACCAGGTAAACTGGATAGGACAACAATCCCAATAATCGAAATGTCAAGGATATTACTGAATTATTTATCAAAATATTCAAATAGTACTTCTAAAATTTCCAAAATTCTCTCAGTTTAAACAGTATTTCGAATTGATTCTCAATCTGTGAATAAAAGAGCAGAGTTTGTTTTTAATTAATAAAAGACCATATCTATTAACAAAAATACTCCTTTCAAGAATTAAAAAAAATAGTTGATCATATGTTGGAAGCTATTTTATCTGCATTAAATCACAGGCACAGGCGCACAACTGGGAAACTCCACGCTGAGACTGGCAGAGACGTGGGCCCATGTTCAATGAGCTTGCGTCTTCTGTATTAACACAGAGCAGGGGCCACTGATATGATCACTCAAGTGCTTACTGTATCACCAGTCCTTGGCCCCTGCTGTACATTTCCTGACAAGAGTTCATGGGTTAAGAGCTTGGGAGCACACATTTTCCAGAAGCATCCATACATTTCAATGAACATCAGCACTGGAATTCATTAATTCATTTCACACAGATATCACGGAAAAAGCGGTGAAACAGGAAGCATCGCTTGTACCTTAGAGAGAGGAGCAATGCACTAATACAGTGTGCATGAAGCATGTTGTTTAATTCTGAACTTCATCAAAGACATAGGGAGAATGCGTCTGCAAAAGCAATATCCTCTCCTAGGTTCACGCTGTCCAACATCCTTTGGCTGTGTCTGATAAATTGTTACATCTTTGCTGTACTTTCCAGGGTTCACAGGCTACCTAAGCTTTCAGGATTCTATAAGTCTGACAAGGATATTAAGCACTGTATGATTTTCCATAAAAGAGGAAAATAAATGGCTGTAAAGTTTTTGTTTCAAATGAATTGCAAAGAGAAGTATTTCATTTTGTACATACATTTGCTGATCTTATTTTATATAATATCATACTGAGAGCCACAAGGAGTCGGTCTTATTTTTAAATGAAAAAGCTTATATATCAGTGAATGGAGAAAGGAAATGAATCACTTTAGGCATTTATTGAAAAGTTCAGCTAAAATTTTAGTGCTGTATTAAACTAGATTCCCATTTTTTTCTTTCTGCTATCTTCTTCACTGATGTTGCTTCTTTAATATTTGCAATTTTTGTTTCACTTCTCACCTTTCATTTCCTTCCCTCTACCACTGACAATGTAATGGCAGAACCCTTAAGTATATTAAGTTATTGTATTGGTCAGCTGTCCTGTTGCTGGGGAAAAAAAATATCTGACATCCAGACTTTAAGGCAAAGAGAATTATTTGGCTCATGGATTCAGCCAATGATCAGTTAGTTTCAAAGCAGGGATATTATGGCAGAGAAAAATTGCTTGATTCATGGCACAACAGAGGAGCAGAACAGGGGAACAATGTTAAAGAGAAAGTGACCTGGAACTTGATATAAACCCAAGGCCACACTTCCATGACCCACCCAAACATACTCAGAAGTCTGCTTTACTAATTCCCTGGACTGCACCCAAGTGAATCACATTGACAAAAAAGCTTATTTGTCACAGCTCTGTTAAAAATGAAATTATTTTTCTATAATTCAGAGTATGAAGATAAAATACTAATGAAATATGTGCAGTTATCATACTGTATTTTGATTATTTCTTACTATTTAACTTCATTTATAATTTTCCAGAACATGTCTTCTTTTGCTTTATTAATATCATTCCTATAATATAATAGATGCTCAGTATCAAAAAGTTAATGGTAAGCTGATGAGAAGTAGAATGAAAGTAATAACAGATATTTGTTTTGCCAACTCACTTTATAAACATCACATTTTTCTACAAATATTATTTACTTTAATCTTTTAAACATGTCTGAATGTATTCTAAAATATTTTACTAAGATAAGTTCCTTTAATCTTGTCAGTCAACCTGCACTTACAATTTCCTTGAAATTTATGTGATTTTAACTGACAGTGGCAAAAACAAGCCACAGAACACTTTATTACTGAATGGTTTATTGTTTCATGCTTCCAAAGTGTATGAACTTTCTCAGACAATTTTTTTTTAAAAATGTATTTAAGTCAAGTAACTGAATGGGACCTTCATGTCCTAAAACGAAAAGAATACAAAGGCTCAATTTTTAGATTTTCTTAAATTCAAAGAGAAGACTTACACTTCAAGCATCTAGTTGACTGTAATAATTTAGATTCCGTGACAAATTACCCATAAACTGTGAAGGTTATGAACAACAAAAAGTTATGTCAAACATTCTGGAAGCTGCAAAATTCAAGACGGAGGCACTGGGTGTGACACCTTATCAGAAATGTTCTTCACAGTTCATGTTTCTACCTACGTTCTCCTCATAACCTCTTATGGATCTTCTAAGATTCAGCTAAATCAGAAAACCTTCAAGATTCAGGTACTTTCCACATCTCTCCTCTTCTGAATCCTTATCAGACTCACCCTCAGTGAGTTCACAGAATATACACTTTTTTTTCCTAGCATGTATTTCAAAGTCTTCTAGCCTATGCATATTACCTAGTTCTAAAGTTGTTTGGAAATCTTTTGGTATCTGTGGCGATAGCACTACTCAATGTTAATTTTATGCCTTATTCTATGTAGACATCCCTAACAAATGCAAAAATGCATTTCTTATAGTTCTAGAGAGTGCAAATCCAAGGCTGAGGGTTCAGCACATCCAGTGCCCCTTGAGAGTTCACTTTCTGGTTCACAGATAACATCCTAGCTGTGCCCTTCCGGAGTGGAAGCACAGAGAACATCTCTGGGGCCTCTTTTGTAAGGGCACTGTTCCTATTAACAATGGCCCAACTCTTGTGACCTAGTCACTTTCTGTTACTATCACACTGATGACTTAAACATATAATATTTGGAGGATGCAAACATGCTAACCATTGCACACACCTGTTAGTAAAAAGACAATGAAATAGAGACAGCTAAAAGAAGAAAATGAGTATAGTTTTTTCTGTACTTCAAGATGTTTAAATGAGACATCAGTTCTATCTCTAGCCAAGCACAAATAGCAGGCACATTCCAGTAGCTTCATGGACAACAGAGAATCTGGAGGGTAGCAAAGACACCTGGGCCTGAGCCAAGGTTTTGTCAAACTCAATATCTAGGATAATGACTGATAGAAGGCACTTTATATTATATGCTGACACCACAGAAAATTCAAAATCCCTCTTTGAAAGTTGGCCCAATCCCCGTACTTAAATCATATTAATGGAGCTTAGAATTCCTCCACTCCTCCTAGTTTAGGATGAAGAGGTTTTGTATTAGCCCCTCACTAGAATGAACTGCAATAAGAACAGTTTATTAGAGGTGGAGACAGAATAAAGAAGATAAGACTTGAGCACCCTTTAAAAGCCTTTCATCTATTTATTTTATCACTTGCTTCCCAGCTGCATTTTAACTTGATATTTGGATAAACTAGTTAGGGTCAAAAAAATCAAATTCTGGTAAAATAATGTTTTACATTTTTATAAGTGACAATACTGCCTTGCATTAGTCAGTTTTCTGTGACTGGAAAAAATACCCAATACCTGCAAGTTAAAGAAGGCGAAGTTTGGGGATCATGATTTCATATGGGTTAGTCCATGCATAGTTGGTTGGCTACAAGCCAGAAAAAGCATGGTGGAAGGACGTGGCAGTGGAAAGCTACTAAACCCATGACAGGAAGCAGAGTAAAAAAGATGTGAAGATCAAGAGAAAAAGAGGGGAAGGGTAAGAGAAAAAGAGTACATCACTTAGGTCACAACCCCAGTGACCTACCTCCAATAGCACAGAAGGATTAATTCACTGATGAGTATAGCATCTCTATCATCTGATCATCTTCCAAAATTCCCATCTCTGAATACATAAGACTTTAGGGTCATATTTAAATCTTAACCATAATACACCCATTCTGTTCATAATGTACTTGGATAACTATTTTAGTAATACAGATTTCTTTGAAATTTCATTTTCTGTCAAAATATACAATATAATATTTTCATCACATACTAAGGCAATCACTACTTTATGAAGAATCTTAATATTAAGCAATATTTGTTCCAACCAGAAAGAGATAAAATATTTCAGAATTCTTTCATGTTTGGAAATTATTTAAAGTGTTTTACAGTTATATAAGCAAGATATTTCTACAGGTCTTGGTTCAGCATTTTGTGTTTCAAAATTGTTTAAATTCCAATTAGAAATTTGTGGTTCTCCATTTTATAAAAACTTTATAGTACCTGCTTATTATTAAATTTTGAAAAAATTAAGGCACTTATGTATGACCAAAAATCTTTGGCAAGCAAGCATTATGGTATATAAAATTCAGATCTATTAAAATTCAGATCTATATATAAAATTTTTCAGATCTATTAAACTAATTTGCTCATTTCACTTAGATCGTTACCTAATAGTATTTACTTTAAGAATGCTATATAATATTTTAACACCTATTAGTTGCACATTAATTCTTAATCCACTATTACTTGTATTTTCTATTGCAAGGACATGTGTTTTAAACTTACATCAGTAAATTTTTTTGTACTTCTCTGCATTTTATATGCATCTTCAGCTATATTAACAAATTTTTGAGAAATTACAGAAAACCAATCCTACCTAGTAGTTCAGAAATGTTGCCTGAAGTCATCTTATTTTAATGGATTTTCTACAAACATAAACCATTAATTTTGTAAGAAATATGTTAAAATAAATTATAAATATTTTACTATGTTAATTTCATTGCCAAATATTTCATACTGCTCCAAAATTTTTCTTTATGAATCCAGAGCCAACTGCAGACTCAGAGAATAATATGAAAGTCACAGGACTCTGTAGCAAGGAGACGCTCATTTCCTGCAGCCAAAGCAGAAAATTAGTCTCAAAGCTGATTATGAGACTAAAAGAAACTACGGTGGCACATACAATATGTCTTTTCTGAAAAAGCAATATCCCCAATAGAGAAGTGATATCTGAAATAGGCTTACTTCAATGGATGCATGGAAAATCTTGAACAACAGACCCATCAAGGTTGAAGTCCTGGATTATTCTATAAAACAAACAGGAGAGACAAGCAACTAACCTTAAGAAAAGAAATGTCTGCCATGAATGGTCAAGGTGAGGGAAAGTAAGTAATAGTTGCACTCTGGAAGCCAAAAAAGCAACATTTTCTGAACTGCATTGTACTAAATCTCCTAATATAAATACACTTTGTAGAGAATATCATCAACAATCCTTTGATAATCAGTTAGAATGAATATAATGTGGGCTATGACTATGTCTGAACAGATCGAGTGCTTCACCTACATTCACTTGACATATCACTTCCCTGTACCTCCTCTCAACTTCCAAATTCAATTCTCAACAACTGCATATTCGTCACAGGGAATCACAGTGAAGTTTCAACTAGAGAAAACTGTCTGTCTGTCTGTCTGTCTGCCTCTCTATCAATCTTATGTACATATGTCTACACACATTTTGTTGTATGTATGCATACGATGTGGAATTAGCTTTGAGGAATTAGCTTTGAGGAATTAGTTAGAAAACTTGGAAATGCATTGGGCTGGTGTATGTAAACTCTGAAGAGCGTAACAGGCTGAAACACATGAGAAGGGGTCAAAGCTCTTCCCAATAGGCAGAATTTCTAGCCATTCAATGGATTGAGTCAGGATCAGCCAGATTGTCCAAGATAATCTTTATTTAAAGTCAAGCAAGAATCAGTTGAATTTCATCCGCAAAATCCCCTAATAGCAGTACACACATTGATGTTTGACTCACTGACTAGAACCTATAACCTAGTCACTCTGAGACATTAAAAAAGACATAACACAAGGCTCTTTCTCTGGTGGAAACAAGGAATTCTGCCTGAATGTGGGCCAGCCTGGTAGAGCCAGGGGAATAAATGTCCCCTGCCACGCAGCCCTCAACCAAAACTGAAAGTGTGAAGAATTTGGTAACAGGAAAAGAGAAGGTCATGAAGAGCAAGAACGATTTTTTTATAACATATGTCACATTTACATATTTGCATGGAAAATTCAGCCTATTAAGTGCTATCATATTTATGGATGTATTTTTACTATGTGAAATATTAAATTAAGAATGAGAGTAGAATAACCAGGAGTATAAAAAGTGGATATTTTGATTTGGCTGCCTTGTAGAAATTGGCTTAATTTTCTACAAAGAAGTCAGAAATTTCTCCAAAAACTTTCAAATTACTGATCTTATTTTTGTTCTTTCAGCCTGCAATTTTAGTGTGTACTGTGAATTTAATATCAAAAGCTTAAATATACCTTTGCTGAAAGCATCTTAAAATTGCTCAAGATTTCATTCCATTTGAGACATTGTTTCTTTAAATTGAAATCTACTCTACCTTCTCGAAAATTACCATTATCTTCAACCTATTGCTATGATAAAATGTAATTTATTACTATGTGTAAAGTGAAGATGATAGCAAAATTCAAGACATCTTCTTAATTATACTTTCATTATTGTGTCTACTAAAGTAACACTAAACCAGTATGAGTACAAGTTAAAACATTAAAACGGTGCGTGTTCAAGATTATTAAAGCATTTGCAGTAAAATGTAGCAATTTCCCTGATTTTACCTTAGCAAATTATGGGCTTAATGGATTGTTTCAGGGTAAGAGCTGAACTCATTGTTTAGAGCAAATTAATTTGTTTAACAGATTAGTATTTTTGTGGTATTATGTTATGAAAAAAGCATACTACGCGGTTAGAGAAATGGTACCATAAATCACTCTTACAGGTTTTTTGATATTTTTAGTTTTTGTTTGTTTTGGTTTTGGATTTTTTAGTACCAGGGATCGAACTCACATCCTCACAGTTGCCATTCAGGCGCTTATGCTTCTGAGCTAAATCCCCAGCCCCTTTTCGGACATTTTTAAAGCAACCATAGAGCCATAGGAACTCTAGGCAAGTCTTTACATATGTATGTATTTTATTAAAACAACATCTGCTTTGTGAAAATAATGACCTCCATTTGAAAATAATTCAGTGGAACACTGTGTCTGAGAGTTTTAAGGACCACTGTGAAATTGTTTTATTTTCATTTTATGAGAGCTCTGGACAGCTGATAGAGACAGGACAGGGAGCATCTGCTGCTAGGGAACACATGGGATACCTGTCAAATTGATTGTGCTCAGAAATCAGAGATGCAAAGAGAAAGACAGCTTCTTATCACGTTGCATTCAGAATGCTGTTTGAATTATGGAACTAGGTAGTGTTGAACTAAATAGCTTTGCTGGATATTTTTAGAATTTTTAATTAACAGATTATTCTCTTACATCTTTTTTTTTTCTCCAGCAGAATGAAATGGATTTCCACCTGAGCTCAGTTTCCATATGTCATACTATCTCTAACTGAATAAGCAACATGCCAATAATAAAAGCAAACTGCCATACTAAGAACAGGAAAATAAAAATTATTCTATTATGTTACCTTCTCTTTTGCACGTGACTTCGTTTTTTGTCTCCATGATTACACTATTTTCAGTGACTAAAGATCACACATGCTTTACTAGTAAGTAATGTTTTTAGTGAGCAGTACAAATGATTTAGACATGCAAATCTTGATAAATAAAAGTATATTCAAGTAAATACTTCAAACACATGTATATTTTTAAATGTATACCATAGTTATTACTTTCTTTTATTGATTAGAACTTTTTTGTGATATGTTTAAAAACTGAAGCCTATAAATCATCAGAAGAAACTTGAAAAGTGTCAGATTATAGTAAGATTCTTGTGCTGTTAATATCAAAATTGTTCCTGACTGAATGCCTTAAGAAAAAGTAGGTCAATGTGATAAACGATGAACAACTAATGGGTATGATTAGAAATCCTCTCAATAATACAATGTATGTGAATTCCAGGGATCCAAGATTAACAACAGCAAGAAATATGGTTATTACTCCCTGCTCTTCATCATCCTTTACCCAGAACAAGCCGGTACCACTCCCATGAACACGCAATGATGTAGTGATGCAGAATATACTATTGTGGCATGAAAATGATTTTGAACTGAAGACTTTTCAGAGTCAACAGATGCAGAAGGGTACTCTGACTGCTCCTCTCTGCTCCTGCCCCAACATCTCCTTAAAAACACAATCTTTTAAAAGGGAAAAAAATAATCACCTGCTGCATATTTGCCTAGAAAGTCTTTTGTGCCAGGGCAGAAGAAACTGACTTCTGTTACTGGAAAGAAGTTGGTACCAGCATGAGAAAAATCATGAACAAGGATAGACACAAGCCTATCAAACTCTCCTCTACACTCCTAAAAATCCATTTTTTTCTTCCCTAAAGTCATTGGCTATTTTATAAGTACTTATTTTCCCTCTTCTTTTCTGATGTGGTGTTATATAAATTTAATTCAACCACAATTTTAGGCCAAGAACAGGAAACTAAAAATCATTCTTTGTGAGCCCCCACAACCACGTGTGAATATACTTTGTCTTTTGTTATATTAACTCATCTTTTATCAACTTACTTTGCAGGCTTCGGCACATAAGCTATGTGGGAAGAGGAACACGTTTTCCTCTCTGATCATGGCAACGAATCAATGAAACTCCAAGTGCTGTGTAAAGCTTTAGCTTCCTAGTCCATTTTCTCCACTTTAAAGGTTAAAAGCCTAAGAGCTGGTCCTTCTTTCCTTTCTTTGTTCTTTCCTTCCTTCGTTCCTTCCTTCCTCCCTCTCTCTCTCCCTCTTTTCTGTCTCTTTTTCCTTTTTTCTTTCTTTCTAATTTGTTTACTTCTTCATCATCCCAAAATATAGAGCAATATTATAGCAAAATATTATAGCAATAGTGGTCAAGATTCTGAACATGACTAAGTTTTCGTGGGAATCATATTAAAATTTGCTTCAGTCACATCGTCTAGAGTAAAATAAAGTTCCATGGATTTCTCAGGCAGTCACATCTAGGAGCTGAGCATGAAAGGGGTAAGAACAGCAGACAGTCTGAACTTCACGCACATTCTTTCAGGAGACAGTCTCGTCTCGACACTGATTCAAAGATTTTGAAAATATTTTATGGACACTTGAATTTGCATTCATAGATTGTGTCCACACCCTGGGTGACATTCACTAGGAAATTCTGAGAAGAAGAAAATGATTTCTAAAAGATTATCAGATACTCTTGAACAAACTTAATGTAAAAACTGGTACTCCATTCTAATTTATTAATGAGCATGTGTTCTCTACTAAAACACTTAAGTATTAGCAAGAGTAACAAAATGTATCTTTATTGCCTTCTAAGTCTTTCAGATTTACTGAAAAGCTATGTTTTCACTCCTGGCTGGCTTATCTATACTTGCAACGCATCTGTGGGATCATTGCCACATTATTACGGTTATGTCAGTGTACTATAGCCTACACTTACCTCAAATTTCCCTTGAATATATTCCATTTAAAATAAGAAAATATTAAAGAATATGACACATTGTTAGTATAGTTGTTGTCTTTACTACTTAAAGAGATTTAAAGATACTTTTAAAAGTATTACATTTGCAGGGCCAGGGATTTAGCTCAGTGGCTTAAGTGCCTGCCTGGCAAGCGCAAGGTCATGAGTTCAATCCCCAGTACCAAAAAAAAAAAAAAAAAGTATTGCATTTGCAATGCGTGTCTATAATAAGTTTAATTTATGCAAATCTGTTCAAACTCTTAATAAAACTGATTTTTAGTTGAGTTTTAGAAATTAACATTCAATTGACATTTTTTCACTTTCCATGGATCCGTCCAAGTAGATTGTTACTACTTAAATGTATGATGAGGTGATTAAGAATTATCTAATATAATACATTATGTATTATCCAGGAAAGAAACCTGATTTGAAAATAAACAGTGAAACAATACCGAAATTCAAATTTTGATGCATATATCCTTATATATGTTAATAACTATAAAATACAAATATGTTTCTCTTTCCACACACGTGAAAATAGCTAAGATATTTGAATAACATCTCTACATTGAATAACATCTCCCATATTTGAATAGCATCTCTAATTTATCAAAATTAGTTGGGAGGTTCCATTTGAAAAGTTGCTTTGTAAGGTGATGAGGGAAGGCATAGGGCAATGACTCTCCAACTTCAATATGCACAACAATCATATATTGAGCTGGTTAGAAAACAGATCAGCAAATCATTACCAAACATTGTGATTCAACAGATTTTTTGGGGGGGCTTAAGAGTTTGTATTTCTAACCAGTTGTCAAGAGATACCCATGTTGCTAGACTGGAGAAAATAGTTTGAGGATTACAGGCACACAGGGAGAAAATAGTTACACATTTACTTCTCCCATCACTCCAAGAGTTGACATTAATACACATGTATAGAAATGACAAGGAATGAGAGATAAAGTTGTTGTATCCATTGATCTATCAATGTATTTATAATTGTTTCTATATCCAGGATGAAGTGATATAATCTAGAAATTTTTGGTCAATCCTACCATGTACTGAAGAACTTGAAAACAGATTGAGTCTAGTTAATTTATGATATAATTTCACTTATATACACATAAACTAAGATGTCTCTCTGTTTCTAAAAACATTACTGAATGACTCCAGAATTGTATGGTTGAAATTAAGTTTATGAGGTGTAAGATTTGAGCATAGATTTTTACAATGATGGACTTATAGAAAGAACTGTTGTAGTGTCTGCTACCATTGCAATGCTGATATTGATAAGAATCTAGTAAGGAAAATTAGTATATATTAAAAATGACTGTGTAAGGAAAAACACAGTAATAGTTTTAATGGATTTTTACTACATGAAACTAAAAGAAAGCCGGTTTATAGCTATTAAAATTTTCCAAATATTTAAGTCACAAGAACTACTGAATTTTTAGGAGTTGGTAGTGATCAGTTAACTACATTCACTTTCTTTTCTTCATTGAACCTATGCAAAAAGTAAAAACAAATAGAAGTTCTGATATTATAAACGTGGTACTCCACATTTTCTTGGTTTAAGTCTAGAATCATTAAATGGGACTTCTGATGTCACAAAGCACAGATTAGAAGTACATTATCAATATGGTCATGAATACATTTTTCCTCTGGAACAATAAAGCTTTCAGCTTACTCCAAAAATAGCAATTCCATTGAAGGCTCTTACAGTAATGCTTTAAACACAGATCACTAGATTAAACAGGAAAATAATAAGAGTCAGAAACCAATGAATTTAAATATGTCACCGAGTAATGTTATTTTTATAATGTAAAAATATCTCTGATTCAAAAAACATGTGGTAATCTTTTACAAGGTCATTATTTCTACTTCACTTTATTTTGCTTTGAATCAATTTATCATTAAAGTAGGTGTACCATGCTTGAGACCCATCTGGTTTCCACCCAGTTTGAGTTATCACAATCTTCCCAATTACCATTTCATGCAATGTAAATAATTCTGTGTATGTTTACAAGTTGTTCTGGTCACCAAATGATCTCCCAAAGCATGAGTTTTTTCACAACTGCAAGACATAATTATCTTCAAAATCTTCAGACAAAATTAAGTTTTACAAAAATTAGCTCAGCCACTATAAAGGCTTAAAAAATGGTACAAAAACCTTTTATTCCTGGTGATCTATAAACAGCCAAAATATAAATCCACTTTGCTTAATTTTATATCAATTTAATACATGAATTTCATGTCAGGCAGACAAAAGATCAAATATATGAACATCAAATATATGAGCATCGGAGTGAAATTTTAGCTCAGTAGTGCTGAGGTTTCCTTTCTGAATATCTATACCTCTATGCCAGTGAATCTGTCAAATCAGAAGCAATGAAGTGGTGAACGAAGTTGTTCATAATAAGCAGTATAATATACACAATGTGTGACTGATCTCATATTCATTGACATATTGTTATAACAAAGATGTTTTAAAAATCTTCATATGTAAACAACTTCATAGATAGAATTTGCTCAGAAAATACAAATGATTATATTAAAAAAGAATTTGAAAAATATCTCATATGTTTTATATGATTTGTATGAAAATTTTCAAAAAATATATAACAGTTCTGGATTGTGTTTCTTGTGATGATACTTGTGAATTATAAGCTTTAAAAGCACAAGAGATAGAAAAAATTAAGCAGATATTTTTATGAAAGTACATAGAACATTATTGTACATTTTCAAGTTAGTGAATGAACTTTTGACTTCTACATTTTATAAATAAGAACATCTGAAACTCACAAACACTAAGAATTCCTCAAAATCTTTTATGAATTAATGAAATCCTGAGGCTAATACCTGAACAGGACTCCCAAAGTGGTATGTTTTTCACTGTTATTTGAAAGAATAAAAGGTATTTTCTGAACCTGTACTTGAGAGATTTCTGCAGGCTGAAAACCATCTTGATATAAGGAATTAAATACCAAGTACAAGTTAAGAGCACAATTTCTCAATGGATTAAGTGATGGTCATAGATCCAAAACACCTTTCATCATTTTCAAACTCTATCATGTAGTAGCTTTGTAAATTTGTATAATTTAATTTGTTTCTATTTGCTTACATCCTTATTGGTTGGAAATGAAAACACATAAAAATAAAGTAAATGGAGCCCTCAGAATCAATTGCTTCATAACATTACTGAAGATTTAAATGAATATATGTGTAAAATTATGTACCTCGGTGCTTGGAACAAATGAACATTCAGTGCATTCTATCCATCATTATCATTCACCAATGGGGTAAATTCAAAGCCATCCTTCTCATTACATAGATAATAAAATTGCCAGTTTTAAATTATTACCCAAATCCACACAACTAATCATTGATGGAATCATAATTGAACTATAAAATGTCTGGATTATACTGTATACCTTATCAATTATAAGACTGTACTCTCATTCAATTCAGGTCAGACTTTTTTGAGTCAAGTCAGGAAGTCCATTCGCTGCTAGCTTACAAAATATTCCTAGCAATTTGACTGACTCGTGCCCCTAATCATGCAGAATGAAGAAGATCAAGGCTAGAAGCTACACAAAAATGTGAATGAATACCTCTCACATCGTGCAACTTTGGTTTCTAAGTACATAAAATCCATTTAGTTGTCTGCTTGAGACCTCATCTAACATAAAGTGTAAAATAACCTTGATAATCTAATACGCAAAAAGGGAAAAGTAGCAGACTATTCAAAGACATGTGAGAATTAGTAACCTCCTACTGTTTCAAAACCACAATACCCAGATAATTAGGATTGTCAAGACTACATATTTTCTAAATAGAAATGTCAATGGCTGCATCTGACATGGTAGAAAAGTGTTAAGTTTTAAAATTTTTGGTCAAGTATATAAACAACTATTTTATATAATGTAAACTGCCTAACTCATGTTAAAATGTACAAGAGGGGTTTTAGTACAGAGACATTTTAAGGATAAATTTGATGAATGTAGCTGTGTAATCTAGAAAATTGTTATTCAATTTGCAGTGAAAATATTTGGAAGACTTTGGAGACTTATCCACAAGAAGAGAATGGGTAATTAAATTGGATGTAAATATCTGTGATTATGAAGCTAAGTGCACTCGAGCAACATGCATCAATATAAATCCCATGCAAACATGGAATTGTAATATCACTCAAGTAAAGTTTTACACCAAAAGTATGCTATTTATGAATTTGCATATTACATATATATTTATAGATTCATAAATATATAAAACTACAAAGACAAAATGCATAAGAATAATATATAGTTATGTTCAAAATAGTGATTATTTTAAGGGATAAAGTAGGATTGCACAAAACACCACAGGGAATAAACTATTCATACTATCTAATTTTTAATATAAATTAATATGAAGCAAATGTGACAAAATATTAATTATACCAAAGTGCTTTATGAGTGTACATTATTATCTTGATTTTCACACTGTCATTATGTTAGCATTGGTTCATATAAGACACAGAAAGTATTACTGGTTTTTTTTTTTTTTTTTGGCACCGGGGATTGAACTCACGACCTTGTGCTTGCCAGGGAGGCACTTAGACTGCTGAGCTAGATCCCCAGCCCTGGTGTTTTTGAGACAGAG
>RJWT010025019.1:0-16266 GCA_004365215.1 Cuniculus paca | reverse complement strand
AACAAATGCCCGGCTCATTCTGCTGCCTTGGCATCTTCTGTGCCCTGCAATAAGAAGGTGTGGATTTATGTTTGTACTTTTTGTATGGAGATGGTAAATTACTCAATGTGCCAAGATTGTGTTTGCTTATTTCATGTCCAGTGGAGGTTATAATGTGTTCAAATGTGGTTTTAAGACCTATCAAAGGGTGCTTATTATCTAGTTATAAAATAGAGCAAAGCGATCAAGTACCTGCTGAAGATAGCCTGAGTTCTTCAGTACAGAGTAGCCTTCCAATTCCAAAGGACCTGGGTCCGAAGCTCTGCCAAGTGGCTCAGTGCTGCCCTGCCCTCCTGCCCACAGCCTCGAAGAACATTTGGAGCGCATAATACAGCAGCCTATCAGGATGTGTCTTGACTCAGAGCCTCTGCCTGTGGCCCCTAGAGTATTTCCCTCACTGCCCCCCACCCCAGAGATCTCTTCATTTTCAACACTCAGTTCAACTTCTGCCACTGTGTGTAAAGCCTCTCTTTCCTGTCCCTCTTTGACCCATAGTATCGACTGCTTTCTTTTTGTTTTTTTGGTATTTTTCCTGTATCCTGAACAGACCTCTAACACAGCCTCAATGATGTATTAGAGTCTATAGACTAAGTGGCCATAATGGTCATAATGGTATTTGGCTTGGGTTTGTTGAATACTTGATCTGTCCTGGGCATGATGTACCAAGCACTTGATGGCCCTGTGTCATGTGACCCTTGCGACCACTCTCAAAGCAGGCCCTACTCTTATGGTCAGTGTATGGATGAAGGAAACAAAGCCCATGTGACTAAGCCACTTTCCCAAGTTCACTCCGCCACCGGTGTTTCTGTTGATGATATGTTTCTGGAGGGCAAGGCCACCTTATGAAGCCAAAGCCAAATGGGATGTACCAAAGGCCCAAGCCTGCTTTCCCTTCCTGTCTTTGGAGCTCGACAGGGGAGTGGAAAGAGAGATGGAGATGTTATTGTTGACACTGGAGAGGACACAAGTGCTTGCCTAGCTGGCAGGCAGAAATCAGTGTCCACTTTTCTTTGCATTTTTTAGCACATGTATGCTAATGGCCACTTGACAATCGTTGGGTGGGAATGAATGGACACCTACTGTCTTTTAGTATGTTCCACATTTAGGGAATGGAGAGATCATGGGGGTTGTTCAAGATAGGTAAGAC
Organism: Cuniculus paca; assembly: GCA_004365215.1. Taxonomy (NCBI): domain Eukaryota; kingdom Metazoa; phylum Chordata; class Mammalia; order Rodentia; family Cuniculidae; genus Cuniculus; species Cuniculus paca. The sequence continues at coordinate 15,080 of RJWT010025019.1, read as the reverse complement.
CTCAAGGCAGAATTAGATTCATGTTGACTTGCAGTAAAGACATGGGGAAGGAGGGTGACTGCACAGGGAACTAGGGGTAAAGACTGGAATAATTAAGCTGGTCAGCAGGTATGGTCTTCTTGCTCTCTGAACTATCCTGTCTGCTCTCTAAGTTACCATACTGGGGAGAGGTTCTCTTCACTCAGTCCTTGCCAGAAAACCATGGCATGATGCTTGTTAGTTGCCCTTTTGCCCACCCTGCCAGCTCCGTCAAACCTCCGTTCACTTGGGAACCTTTGCACTTGCTTCTCGCCTCGTGTACAGGAGTTGTTTTGCTGTTCGGATTCACCCAACTGGGGCTTCCTTTTCAGGTGAACATGTTTGTTGAAGGCTTCCACGATGCCATCCTCCTCTACGTCCTGGCTTTACATGAAGTTCTCAGAGCTGGTTACAGCAAGAAGGATGGAGGGAAGATTATCCAGCAGACTTGGAACAGGACGTTTGAAGGTAGGGATTTAGTCCACGGGATGACAGCCCTGTGGCTGATGGAGCTGCTGCTTCTGTGGTTGTTTTTCTCTGTTGAAGCCACGGAACCTTTCCAGTGCCTTGCTTTTCCTACTTTTAAAGGATGGATAATAACTGAAGACCAAATGCATGTGTTTTGAAAAGCCCCACTGAAATAGGACATGTTTCCTTCTGATTGTTAGCTAACAACCCTGTGCTTCTTAAATTTACATTTAACGCAACCCTCATTCACAACAGAACAATCAGTTTCTGAAGAGATCTGTGACTGGCTTTAAAGAAAGTGTTAACTCCAGATATGCATTCCTTTGTTCAGACTATGCTGGTTTTTGTGAAACTCAGAAGACTTGGCTGGTGGGGTTAAACCTGGTGGTTCTAAATGGTTAGCAGGTTCAGCTGGGCCTGCTGCTCTCACTGCCTACTTTTTTTTTCCGTACCGGCAATTGGACTCCATACCTTATGCTTGCCAGGCCTCGCTGCCTTTTAAAGTGATGCATGTTTGTTGTTGCTTTCTTAAGAACAGAGAAGACTAAGACCAATAACAGCAAAAGCCTATAATCTTATTGCTCAAGCAAACTCTGTTGATATTTAAAAATTATACAAGACTAACGCTACTTTATTTTGTTGTGTTTTGTTTTTTGAGACAGGGTCTCACTATGTAGTTCAGGTTGGCCTTGAACTCATTAAGTAGTCCATTCTGGCCTTGAACTCCTGGTGATCCTTCTGCCTCAGCCTCCCAAGTACTAGGATTGCAGATGTGTGCCACTACACCTAGCAAGACTATTCTTGGGTAGAAAATTAAAGCAGTATAAAAGTGTACAAAATGAAAAGTGAAGGCTTTTCTTTGCATTCTAATCCTCTTCCCCCAATGTCATCACTATTAACAATTTCTCTCTGATTCTGTTAAAAATATTTTATGCCTCTGCCAGCATGAATTCATATTTATATTTTATCTAGAGCTTTTATACAAAAAAGGGCCATACCATGAATGCCCTTTTTCATCCTAGGTTTTTTTTTTTTTAACTTGTATGTCATCAATTAAAAGAATTTTCTGTATGAACACTTACCAAGTGAGAGTTACATATTAGTCCACCTTATGGCTATTCAAGAATTTCTTTAACCCCCTTCAAATGGTGGACACTTCAGTTGTTTCTAACTTTTGGTATTCTTCAGTATATTGTCATAAACTTCTTGCACCTTTCGATGAGTTTTTGTGAATATTTCCAACAGGGAACATCTCCAATTGTGGGATTTCTTGGCCCAAAAGTAAACTAGTGCTTTATAAAGTGTAGTAGATAGTGCCAAATGTTTTCCAGAAAAGTCTGCTACTCTATATTTTTGCCCACAATGTATACAAGAGCAATTTCAGTCCTTCCTGTGAGTTTCTTTCCTTTACTCATTTGATAAGGAGTCTGGGCTGGTTTCTTCTCATCTCACCAACACTCAGAACTAACATGAGACTCACTAAGAAAGTGAGCTGGTTCCTGTTGCCCTGCAAACATCAACTTTCCATTCATTCATTCATTCATTCATTCATTCATTCATGTATTCATTGAGCACCTACTATGTGCCAGGCACTGTTCAAGGAGCTGAGGATTCAGCAGTGAACTAAAGCTGTTCCCTGTAACCAGTTCAGCCTACATCCAGGTTGGTGAGGGCAGGCAGCAGACAAGTAGATTTGCCATTTCGGAGAATATAGAATAAAGCAAGGTAGGGAGATGAGAAAAAAGTGATGAGAGAGGAGGAATGGGACTGCTGATTTAGAGTAGTCAGAAATGTCTGAGTGGCAGCTGGGTAGAGACCTGAGGGAGTGGGAGGAGTTATGTAGATGTTCAGGGGAGAGCACAGTGATTACAGACAGCTTGAACACTGCTGGTGGGAACTTACAAAGTGTCCTCCAAGGAGCTGGGGACTATATTTGATACAAATATAGGGGGCAGAGTGACAGGAAAATCAAAGCTGGAGAGATAGTGAGGCCAGAGCTTGTGAACCTGGAGGGAAGCATTGCTAGGGAACTAGGCTCCATCTGAAAACTAGAAAGTCTCATGAGGATTTCTGTTGACCTGCTGTGGTTGCTTTGGGGAAAGAGTAAGCTGGTGGGCGTCTTTTGAGAACCATTAACCCGGAGTACAGGTTGCTGGCCTTTAATCAAGGCCCCGCCTCCTAGCCACTGACTCCTAATCACTGTCTGCCCAGCTTCTTTCTTCGCCCGTTTGCTGAGGAGGCCGGGCTAGTTGGTGGCTGAGAAGCATCCTTCCAGTTCTGCTTCTTGCTCACTCTTCCTTTGAGCCCTTTTGTGGACTGGGGTGGATGAAAGTTTTCAACGTCAAGAGCGAGCACTGCCACGTCCTGCTCTACTGGGAGGGCCTTCTAGCCACTCCACTGCCTCCACTGGCCCTCAGCCATTGGAAAGGGCGGTGAAGCCCCAGCTAGGGTTGTCTGGGCCGTGGCTGTGCTGGCTGTTGGTGGATTTCATTTCTCTTTATTTTTAGTGGATGCCACGCCATACTCAAAAACTAGGGTGACCTCTCTTTTCACTGCAGACAGGTGGGCGACTGCGCCTCTGAGGTGATTTTGCTTTCCCTCTGACTGCTTCAGCTGAGGTGCAGGAACCAAGTGGGGTAATTCAGGGGGCATATTAGGACAAGGTCAAGTTTCCCAGAAGTTGTGCACAATACGCTGAGAAACTGTGTGTGGGGACATAACCTTGGTCGGCCACATCCCACTTTTAGCTGTTACTCACTACATGGTGTGGTCATTTGTCCTTGGTCTTCTGACAGAAGGACAGGAGCCAGAGTTGGGGTGCTGGAGGGTACCTGGAATGAGGTTAAGGGAAGGGCAGGTGCCCGCAATGGCTGGAAGGTAGCTTTGTGTAGAGCCAGGCCATGGGCAAAATTTTCCCATAGGCCACCTTGGCACTTTCATCCTAGGGTCTGTTCTGCAAGCCACTTGCAATGAGTCCTGAAGCAGCTGACCATTTAGTTCTGTCTAAAATTAGAATCTCACTTGTCCATATATAGTAAAGATAATTGAAGCTAAGGTAGGTTTTGGGTTCAAATGTTTTGGAGAGCCCATTTTATTTGCTAAATAATAGTCCATTTAATGGTAAACCTAAAAATAACCTTAAGATATCTGCATGAAGAAAAACCCTCGCCTCCCTACAATTAAAAACAATTTTAATTTTAGTGGTCACTGTAAGTGACCATTAAGTTGTCAAGGGAAAAAATACTCTGGATGTTATTTGACAAATTTGGATTTTATTGCCATGAAACCTGTGATCAACTCTCAAGACTTTCAATAAATGGCCTGGGAGTTTCCTCTGTGTGAGAGGTCAGAGTGACAAGGTAAATAGGACTGTGGCTCAGACCCTGTGCTCCACTACAGGCAAATAGAAATGAGGGTGGAAAGTCTCTTTACTTAGGTGTAGGAAAATTCTGCAGTCAGCCTGACAGCCTCACCTTATGGCTGATCCTCTCAGGTGAAGTCTCACTTTGCTAATCAGCCACCCTAGGTTCTCACCCCACTTCTTGGCAAAATCATAATAAGTTTAAGGTGTAATGAGGTCTTGGATTACTAGGGATACCTTGTCTTATAAAATATTCTGTCACACATTGAACAGGACACACCACTGCAGACACCTCTCTGAACAGAATGACAAATGGTTTTGGATAGCTAATATACGATATCTAAATCTCTCTCTCTCTCTCATTTAAAATATATATTTATCACTTAAAATTCGACAGACTGTCAAAGATATACTGCATGAGTTTGAGGTAGGTGTAAGCTTTGTAACCAGTCTATGTTAAGAAGAAGGAAAAAATCAAGATGAATGGTAGCTCCATTCTGTTTCCAGCAAAGTAGACCAAAGTTTGGAAAAATCAGTGGGCCTGCAAACCACAGCCCAGAGGATAGTAAACCCACACACCTGCCCTCTCCAGACCACGCTAGAGGATGGAACTTCCCCTTGGGATGCTTTTCCCCAGACATTCATTTTAGTAGGGGAGTCAGTACTTCCGGAGAAAACGAAATCAATAGAAACATCAATTAGGAATTACACTGAACTCTCCCACAAAGAAAACAAATAGCTTCAATTAATTAGAATGCGACTGTTATGTGCATTCTCCTACTGACTGAATGAAAATGAAAATCTAGACATATTTAGTATCAGCCAATGGTATGTGGTTGCTCTTACAGAGTGCTACTCTGACGCTCATTGCTGGCCAAAGCAAGTGGCTACTAAAGGTCCTCTAGGCTTGAGCTACCCAGCCTCATGTCCCTCTGTCCCCTTTCATACGCGTGGGCCATCTCCCCAGGAGCGTCACAGCTCCTCTGGGTCTTTTCTTTTTATCTCTGTGCCTTTGGAAATACAACTAGACCAACCTTTCTGGCTTGTCCGAATTACAGATTTCCGTCAGTGTGCCTCTAAAAATCCTACTCTTTCACTGAGTTCCCTGGATTCGCCACCTTGTTGCGCTAGTCAGAGGTCCTCTGCCTGACTTCAAGTACATTATTACCATAATAATAGCAATTATAAAATGAACACAGACTGAGCATCCCAAATCCAAAAAGCTGAAACTTGAAATGCTCCAAAATTTGAAACTTTGACACCACAAGTGGAAAAATTCTTACCATGAAAGCTTTTTACATGCACAACATTACTTAAAATATTACACAAAATTGCCTTGGAGTTCTGTGTATAAGGTATACATGAAACAAATGAATTTTGTGTTTAGATTTTGGTCTCATCTCCAGGATACCTCAATATATGTGTCCAAGATCTGAAATCTGAATCACTTCTCATCCCAAGCACTTTGGATTAGGGACGTTCCCTGTGTAATAATAATAAAAATGACAGTACTATTAACAATAAAAAACAACTAACTTCTCTTATTTGGTTTTGGAAGTGCTTTACTTGGTGTATCTCATGTAATCATCTCCATGGCCTCTTGGTAAGGGACATATTATTATTTCTGTTTTACAGTTGTGGAGACTGAGGCTCAGAGACCTAAGTGTCTTGCCCAAGGTCACAGAAGTAGGGGTGTCACAGCTGGAATTCAGTGCTGGCAAGCACATTCCAGTGCGGACTGACCAGACCGCCAGTGCAGGCTGCCCCTGTCTTGAACAGACACTGTGTTCAGTTCATCTCATTCTCAGCTGTTGCAACGATTCGGCACCTCATCATTTTCCCCACGTATCTGGGTAGATAATGAGTCAGCGTGACAGGGCTCTGAGGACCCTCAAAGCAGGCCCTTTGCTATCCTGTGCACCGACACAGCCCTGTGAAAGCATGTTCACGTGTCTTGCGCCTGGGCTGATTCTTCTTTTAGAATATTTGTGAACCTACGATGAGGCAACTCTACTTCTCTGTCATTTTTAAGAAAAAGTAGTGCAACACTCTGGAATAAGCATGCTGCTTTCAGGATTAGCCTTCATCTTTTTTTTTTTTTTAAAGTAAGTTTTCCAAAGAAAATCATTTATTTCTATTTCTTTTCATTTTTAAATGGAGAAATGTTAAGAATTTAGGAATGCAGACACAGATGAAATTACAATGTCTTTCTAAATGCCAACAAAAATGCTCAAAGTCTGATGAGATTCCCTGTGGCATGAGTTTGTTTTAAAAAATCCTGTAGTTTCTTTTTTTTGTTTTGTTTTGTTTTGTTTTTCTTGACAGACAGAGATACTTTCAGTAACTAACTTGGAGCTCTTCACCTCTGGTACTACAGGTATTGCCGGGGAGGTGTCCATCGACGCCAATGGAGACCGCTATGGAGACTTCTCTGTGATCGCCATGACTGACGCAGAAGCAGGCACCCAGGAGGTGAGCGAAGAGGTTTCTGAAAGGGTGACGCCAAGAGTGCCTTTGTCCTGATGTCCAGTAGGTCGTCTTCAGAATAACTTTCAAATAAGAACGAGCTGAAAAATCGGGAGCACGAAGTAAGGGCGGCTTACTGTGGGTTGAGAGCCTCAGGGGAGAGTCAGGCGATGGGTCTGTGTTCACACTCCCAGGGAAACCCTAACTTTCAAGTGGTTAAGAATCACCGGAGTCCTGTGCTACTGGACACTGGGTGAAGGAGGGAAAATGAAACTGAATTTACCCTTGAATTTGGGGATTTTTTTTAACCCCTGGTGGTTGGTCATGAACTCTACATGTGGTAATAGTTTAAAAGACAGTGTGCTTTCAGGATTGCATTGTGAAGAGAGAAAGAGGGCCTGGACGCAGAGTTCAGTCTCTGATGCTTACGGGGCGTGAACTCTGCTGTGGTTTTCTCAACTCTACATGGAATTCACAGCGTTTTCCTTGCTGATCTCACATGACTATTTAGGAGCAGATAATGTAAAACCTAGAAAAGTACTATACAGACCTTAACTGATAAGTAGGTGTATAAGAATTATGCAAATATTCAGTGTTTTAGCAAATAATGCCCCTTCCTCTGTGTTTCCTTGATGGCTCATGCCCAGGATCATTGTTCCTGTTACCTTTTATGGCCGTGGAATATGGGACTTGCTGTTTTCCTCTCTGTTCAGGTATGCCTGGCCTTTGTAGGAGGGGCCAAGGCAGCAGAAGTGTCCCACACTCTTTCCCAATGATAGTCTTACCCTTGCAATAGCCTGGGTCTTGGCTGTAGTCCAGTTTCCCCCTGTGGAAGACTTGGGATGTAATAGCGCTTTGTGAGCTTGCCGGCATGAAGATGTGTGAGGCACTGGGTAAGTGCTCAGCGTGTGCCAGTGGTTATTGTATTTTGATAAGGAGTTAGAACTCTTTTATTATTATGACCTGACATAGCCTGTGAGAGCCTGCTGGGTCAGAAGAGAGAGGGGAGATGTCATGGGCTGCTGAAGTCGCATCTTGTGCCCAGACAAAATAGAAATGAGTCCTGAGAGCCTGAGTGGGAAGGTGCCCCCAGACCCAGGCTCAGGTAGCTGATTGAACAGTGTTGGCCAGAATCTGAGGCCTGAAACCGAACCATAGGAGTAGGGATTTTTCTGGGGGGAGGGGACAGACATGGAAGAGCCAATCAAAAGAGAGTTCAGCTTGGTCATGAGGGTGCAGCAAGGGAGAATTCGTCAGGGGACAGTGTAACCCCCAAAGGAATAGCCTGTCAAACAGGGAGCTCCTAACAGATACTCTCTGATGCTTTCATTATTTGCCAGACTACGAGAAGGTACGAAGCTGTGTGCCTGTCATACGCTTCACCTGGATATTCAGTGGGCCCTGGCTCTTCCTTGCAGGTCCCTGAAGTTTATTTGGGCCTCACAAATGGCTGGCTGTGCGGGCTGCTTTGTAGCAGATGGGTCAGGCAGTGTCCTGTGGGAAGATGAGCAATGAAAAGCCATGACTTTCAAAAGTGTTTACATAGGAGAAAAAAAAATCCTCTCTTCCTGCCAGGTAGTAGACTGAAGAATATTCAGGAAGCTAGGTGTGGTGGTGCATACCTGTAATCTCAACACTTGGGGAGGCTGAGGCAGCAGGACGGCCAATTCAAATTTCACCTGGGGAACTTAGCAAGAGCCTGTCTCAAAAAATAAATAAAAGAAAAGAAAAAAGAAAAGGCTGGGGATATAGCTCAGTGAGAACACCTTGGGTTAATTCAATCCCCAGTACTTAAAAAAACAAAAACAATTCGGGGACAACAGAGTCTCCAGGAGGGGCAGACTTTGGGTGGCATGGCCTGCTTGGCCACATCCACACCCTTCTGAGGTGGCATGACCATGTTTCCTGATGTGGGGACCCACCATTCTCCCTCACGTGCCCACCGTGACCACAGCATCAGTGACCTTGAATCTTGACTTACCAGGTCCTCAGCCACAGTCAGTCTGTACAAGAGAGGTGTCCACAAGGCCCGTGCTCTTCCGAAGCACTTGCTGTCACTTCCTGGAGGAAGTGAGCTGAGGAAGGTGGCCATCCGGTTTCCTGAGGACCTACGGCAGCCTGCTTCAATCAGGCTCATTTGGGGGAGTAGTGGAGCCGGGCTGTGAGCGTCGTGCCTCCTTTGGAAGCAGGTACCTTTGGTCTTTCCATTTGTAACTTTGTTTTTTGCCTTTCTGTAGGTTATTGGCGATTACTTTGGAAAAGAAGGTCGTTTTGAAATGCGACCGAATGTTAAATATCCCTGGGGCCCCTTGAAACTGCGAATAGATGAAACCAGAATCGCGGAGCACAGCAACAGCTCTCCCTGCAAATCATGTAAGCCCAGAGATGTGATTTGCTCAGTGTTTCCCCCTCCTGCGTGAGGCTCATGAAACTGTCCTCTGGGTTCTCATGCCCTGGAAGCCCTGATTTCTTTTTCTTTTTCTTTTTTTTAATGTGGTAAAACTCATGGAAATTATTCACAAACTGGCTCCTGCTTTTCTCAGTGGTTTCCAGGTCTTTCTTCCACTCAGTTCTTCTCATCTACAATGATAGAAGACTTCTCCTTACTTTTGTATCTCTTGCTATAATCTCTTAGCTATTTTAGGGAAATAGCAAATGATTAGTTACATACATTACTCACATATTCATCTCTTACGAGGTCTCATTCTGTTTTTAAACTTTATAGCTATCCTCTAAATATTCAGATTCAAACACCTGAAAATTTACAAATTAGTAAATAAGTGGATTATTTACAAAGAGCCTCCATATGTAAACAGAGAAGTAGATGTTCTTATAACTCACTTATAAATAGAAAATTTATTAGAAATCACTACTTTAGAGAGGTTTTTGTGAGCTAGTGAGGAAGAGCTAAGTGAATATTGATTTTTCAGGCTAGTTGGTCTTCTTAGGTGAGTATACCTATGCTTTGGGACTATCTTTCAAACTATGAAGTATTGATATTCATGCAGTGATTACATGGAGGGATTGAGGAGGGCATGTGTTGAGCACATAGTCTCTGGAGTTATTGGACCGGGATTTGAAATCCAATCCTGTTTTTTGCTGGTTTTGTGACCCTAGGTGATTTCCTTCAACTATATAAACCTGAATTTCCCTATATATAAGATAAAATAAAATAAAATAAAATAAAATAAAATAAAATAAACATACCCAATTTGTAAATCCTGCTTCGAGGATTTAATACACTGGAGGCCATGTCCAAAACTCTTTGTATGCACAGCTAGCTATTTATCATTTTTGTATAACTGGGACACTGAACATGATTGTTTCAAGTTGTTATCCCAATTTTCAGAAGCTATGTAGGACATTTTGATATGGAACTCTGGCTTTGGTGAGAGAACATCTAAAAACAGAATACTGACCTGATGAGTTTTCACCAAATCTTCTAGCACTTGGAAGTGTCACCATCCATCTGTGAAAATCAGAATCGCTGGGTCAATGCCTTGGTCAATCCAGTTCTTATCTTTGATTATAAATTCAAAAGACCGTGGACACATCTGGAATCTTTACTTTCCAGTTTTGCTCAAATCTCTCTTGAGTCTGTTTCTATTCTCGTTCTGCTCACTTTCTTGTAGCACTGTGTTTAGTAATTTTGGAAAGTTTTTCTTAAACTTTACATTAGGCATTGGGGGAGAAAAAAGAAAGAAAAAGCAAAACAAATGCAATATTTCCTTAAAAAATTGTTTTTTGCTTCTAGTGAGAGGTTGAGAGACACATTCTAATAAATGAAACACGAAGTATTTCCACTTATTTCCCCAAATGAACCCTGATTATCTGTTTCTTTTTTAAGCAGGTGGCCTAGAAGAATCGGCAGTGACAGGAATTGTTGTGGGGGCCTTATTAGGAGCTGGCTTGCTAATGGCCTTCTACTTTTTCAGGTGGGGATCATTTACACAGTTAAAATTTACTCTCCTTTTCTGTTTTGGTTACTTGTTTGTGCACAGTGTTCCTTGTAATTTGTTCATATCTTTTAACCAAGAAGCATGGTAGTTGGGAGAGTTAGGCCATTCTTTTGGTGTGACCTCAGGTTTGTGGATCAGTGGGTTTACACAATGGCTACCAGGCCATGGATTTCTATTGTACCACCTGTGGGCTAGACAACTGAGGAGGACAGTCTAGGAGAGTGTCCCCTTTTTTCAGGATGATCTGTGCACTGTATCTAGAGAACTTGCATGTTTAGCCCTAGAACTGAGCCCTAAGGCTTGTAAAATTGTAATATGTTTGAGTGTTCAAAGTTCTGATTGTTACACACTGTGAGGGTGGTCCATTCTTTTGTAATGTTTGCTGGTTGAGTTTGTGGCTTATTTGTAAGTCATCAGACTCAAGACTTCTGCATTTTTGCATGGAATGTAACTCTGGGTGTGTGTGATCCTTTGTGGGAACAATCATATTCCTGTTCCTTTGGTCACAGTACACTTCATCTGATCTTTATCTAGGACATATCCTGGGAGACAGGCAGAGCTCTGGGGGCAGAATAGACAAGACTTAACCCAAAGGCACCCAGGGAAGAAGGGGAGGGCTTGTTCTATGGTATTTCAGAAAGCATGTCAATTTTCCTCCTTGAATAAGAACATAATGCCTTGGGGCACACTACTTTAATCTCTGACCAGGGTTTCATATTCTGTCACTTCTCATTTATCAAACCAAACCCAGATGTCCCTTGAGGGCACTCTTTGTAAGAGAAGCCATAGTATTTTGTAGCCAATTGAGGCTTTATTACTACATTCACTTTCTCTTTACCCAGGAAGAAATACAGAATAACCATTGAGAGGAGAAACCAACAAGAAGAAAGTAATGTTGGAAAGCATCGAGAGTTACGGGAAGATTCCATCAGATCTCACTTTTCCGTGGCTTAAAAGAAGGCTTCTTTTTTTTTTTTTTTTTTTTCCTGCTTGAGATTCCTTAAGGAGATAGATGGGATAAAAGTCATCAGTGAAACAGAAGGGGTGTTATTGAAGAATTCATTCTTTAAAGCAGTTAGTCATTTTATTTTAATATTTCTTTAGAAGCTCAGGAACTATTATTAATCACCATCTGCCTCCCAGCCTTTCATCTCATGTCAAACAAATATAGGATTTAATGTTATTGTGTTCAATATTTTTAGTGCTTGAGGGTATATAATTAGATTTATATTTAAAAAAATCTGATGTCTCCTTATCTTTGTGGCTTTTGGGGATATGTTACACAAGGATATAAAAAAATATGGTTTTCTTAAACAAAATGTTTTGTAGTTAGAATAAAATCATTTTATAGTTAGAATAAAATCATTTAGAATATTCTTGGAAAGAATTTAACACCCAATAAGGAGAAAATGTTACGAAAAATCCCAGTGTTGGAGATTGGCATTGCTCTCGGAAGCTGGTGGGCAATTTTGTGGTTGGGAAGTACTCTGTCCAGAGTCTGCACTCAGGTCTGATTTCCTATCTCAAGAAAAGGATCCTGTCTGTCTCTTTTTCAGTGTCTCATAAAAGCTACTCTGGAAAATGTAAATATTAATGAGATGGGAGGATTTATATAAGAAAAGCAAGTCTGACATGTTTCTGCTTCTGATGTAAAAAGAGCCCTATTTCACACTAACATTTTACTTTTAAGTATTTTAATCTTATATTTTGGTATGAGAAAATGTGTCTATTTTTTCATTTTGAAAATTTCACTTATGTTTTAAAAGCATGGATAAAATGTACAACAAACAGATAATGATGAAAGATGCATCCCTTTTTCTCATTTCCCACTTCTCTTTGGCTGTAGCCAAATACCAATTACTGCTTTAATTACAGATATCTATAGAGATGTTCAGATTATAAATTCTATAGGATTACATCAATTTAAACTGTTTTTACATTTTTAACCATTTTAAATGCAAATTACTTTAGGTTTCTAGCCCTTCCAGTTCTGATCAAATCATGAGTCTCAAGATGAGGAATGAAAAGTTATTAGAATTCTGCAGAGTTCTATGAAGGGAGGTGGATTGTTTCCCTCAAGAGCAACTTAATAGAGAGTGAAAATTTGACAGGAGGCACAGAAATGATAAATTTAAAAAATGCATACATGATGCTCACCAGAATTCACAGTGATGACTTTGGTTAAAAGAGGGAATCTAAATTTCCACTATACCCCCTTTCGTTCAACTCCACAGAGCTTTGTAGTCATCCACCATTTGCCTGTGTTAATGGTGGGGTTGGTGTGGATGTAAGGAGTTTGGATGAAGTTGGATGAGTATCTGCTGGATGTCTACTTTGAACCCACTACTATGCACAAAGGTGTAAACTCGGGTTGGCACCTTTGCTTATCATTTGTGGAGGAAATAGACAGTGAAGGAAGGATGGGAGTCTTTCCCATGAGTGTATTACTGTGTAATATGCCATGAGGGTCTTTCATCGATAACATTTTCAGCAATAAAATAACTTTAAAAATCATCCTCATACCTTAAAAGGTCATAAATCAGGAGGAAAATTGGGAAGGAGGAAAACTGGGATGCTTGAGCAACTCCTTGGCAGTGATGGAGGTCATAGTTCTATGGAGGTAACAATTTCTAGTGTTCTGAGTCGAGTGAACACACCATGTCCTGGGCCACGGCCTTGCTCACTTTGCTAGAGGAGGCTGCATCTGTTACTCATGCTTCAGCTTCAATGAACAGATTATTTGTATGTGAGGTTTGTTTCCTGCTTGTTTAGAAACTGGAATGCAGGCCTCTGGGAGGGCATGGTAAAATAATTACCTATGATTGACAGAAACAACTACCTTGTAGTTCCCCATTCTGTTTGCAAAGGAAAATCATGCTGAATTCAAGTAATGATGGAAAAAAGAAGGCAAACTCCAGAAATTCTGATGTAGGAGAGAGTTTTAAAAGTAAAATCCAGGAAAGAAAAGTATTTGATGGCTTGAGACTCCTTCAAATGGAAAAACAGTGGGAAGGACTGGTTCCATCTTACTTATTTGAATCAGACAGCGTATTACTCTCTCTTTTTATTTTTCCATGATGTTTTCTACATATTTAGAGATATAAACTCACTATTATTTTATGTTGATAAGAAATTGCATTTAAAACCCATGTGCTTTTTTACAGGGTGAAAAGCACTCTTCCTGGTTGTAGTTTTTGATATAAACATTTCTGACCTCTCTAGAATTTACATAGTAGCCCATTAATGCCAACATTTTTAGAGCAAATATCTTTTATTTCTACTTTAGATAGAGAAATAGTTATAAATTTATTATTATATCCCTAGATAAGATTTTAAAGTAAGAGAGAATTTAGTGTTTAAAAATGGCAGGACAAATCATGAGTTTTTTTTGTCAGGTAGATGTCATTTTCTTCTAATTTTAAAGCAATTTCTAGGGTTCTTAAGATTGATTGTTTATTTACATTTTTACTGTCTCCTTTTTTCTCTTGAAATCTTTACATGGGTTATCAATGCTCTGTTGAGTTTTGAAAACACCGTTAAACTGGGAAACCTTTGCTAGGAAGGTAGATGTTTGGCCCAAGGTCGCCCTGGATTAAGATCTCAAGATTATATTTTCAGATTTAAGTTCCTAATTGCTAAGCGACATCTTTGACAACTGCTCATTCATTCTCTTCTAGTGGCCACATAGTAAGGTACATAGGGTATAAGTTCTTAAATCACGCCCTGAAATTCAGGGTGCTCAGATTTCTTAAGCAGATATTTTATCATTCGGTTAAACATATGCTCACACTGATAATAGATAAAAATGAGTATATACTTTTTGGTGTTGGAAATAAGTACAGGATTTATTACTGACTTAGATTTTGGCAGGTGGGAGGAACTCCCAAATAAAATCCTATCCTGCATGATAGCTTCTATAGGGAAAGATCTCTTCCCACAGTGGAATCACAGGTTTTATGAGGAATCCCCTGTAAATACTGCATTTGTCTGAGGAACTATCAACTTGTCTTTTTCTGAACCACAGTCATGATTCCTCAGGCCTAATAGTAGTTCTTTACATTTCAGAAGCTATAGTTAATTGGCGGGGGCGGGGGGAACATATGGAAGCAGAACAAATACCTTTTTTTATTTTAAAAAGCAAAACAGAAAAAAGTATAGAAATGATACAGAATTAAAAAAAAGTAAGAAATTAACACTAGTTAATACATTGCATATTGTTATCTTAGAAGTAGTTGTTCAGGTTACAAGATCTAGGCATAAAAAATGATCAAACAAGCAATCAATGACAGCACAAACTGTTCTTCCAGATAAACTAACAGATTAGTAGTATAGTTATCTACCTTGCGTACATATACATACATATAGTTATATATGCATACCTACACACATATAATCTTTTCCTTTCTTCCTTTTCTCCTCAAACACCTTCTTTTCTCCTCTCCCTGAGGTTTAGACTTTTGCTTTGGAACACCACATCACTTCTCCCTGTTCACAGCCTTCAGGGCTATTTATTTACTCAAGGTACATGTGCCTTCTTTGACCCTAACTTATCACTTTTTTTCTGGTTGGGACAGATTTTGAGGGCAGTGAAAATCATTGTAGACCTCAGACAAACAGTGATGGATTTGGAAGTAGTTTCTAGTGGCACTGGCACCTTCTTGTAAATGAACATATGCTGGCTATTTGTTAAAGTCTCTTCAGGAGACCCAGTAGAATATTATGCCATTGGTACTTAGGGAGTGTTTATAAACTAAGGAACAAGTGCCTATGTTTCTTGGGACACAAAGAACTCACATCCGAAATGGACA
>RJWT010025018.1:0-16267 GCA_004365215.1 Cuniculus paca | reverse complement strand
GAGAGAAAAGGAGGCCTGTAATCTTTACGTTGTTTATGTTAACTGGCTCTGTGTTTACCAATCCTTCATCTTCATCTTGTGGATAATAAAGCCCACTAATTAAATCACTCCACAGATATTTAGGCACAGTGCTTAGTCCTAGGAATACAGTAAAGAGGGAGTCTGTCCGAGTCTGACCTCGCCAAGCTTACAGTCCTGGAAAGATGTCACTGAAACCTCAGTGGGAGTCAGAGGGAGAGAAAGAGACAGAGATGCAAGAGGGGGAGGGGAAGTAGAGGAGGAGGAGGGAAAATAAGACAGAGAGGGAGCAATATTAACTGTTTCTGTCATTCAGAGCTTTACCTGTCTGTGTTTGTTTTGGTTTTCCCTAATTCTAAAATAAGATACATAGAAAGAGAGAGGGGAAAAAAAGTGACCACTAGGTCAGAAGTTTATAATCTGGTCTTTGAATAGGAGACAGCCCTTTTGTTTCTTCGTGAGTTCTATTTATGTACTAGTAATTAGATCTGTGATAGTTTTCTGATAATACAAAGATGGGCTTGTATTGTTTAGAAGGGAAGGAGCTAGAAAAGAAAGAAGAAGAAAAGGAGAGATGAAAAGGAAAAGAGAAAATGCATGTTTCCTCATTCCCTCTTTCACTGTCACTCGTTCGCTCTTGATGTTACCTTCCAGTTAGAAGATTCAAGAGTTGGCAGAAAACTTACTTGGCCAAAAACCTTCATCTCATCATCGTCTTTCTCATAACTCCAAGAACATCTCTCAACCAGAGTCCACTCTCTGTGGCACCCTGAGCCTCGTCCTTGACAGTGAACATCTCAGAGTCGCTGTCCAACCTTCTCAGGTTCTGCCCTTCACGCTGAGGAATCTGTGGCTTCATGAGAGTGACATGTGTCCCCCAAGTAAAGGAAAAGCCAGGCTGTGGACACAGCTAGTGCACGGTTCCCCAGCATTTTTGCACTGCAGAACACCTACACAAAAACTGAAGGCATGGTCCTCCCAATAGAAGCTCTGCTTGTTGAGCAGTTCTTGGATGACCCACTCTCTAGGGTGGAGAGGAATGGCTGAAGTGCTCACTTGCATGTGTATTGCTTACATAAAAATATTGTAGGTAACTGGCCCTTGGTCAGAGATTGCAGAAGCAAAAAGGATTGCAAATTAAAAGGGGGCGGCAGAGGCTTATAACTAAGAACGAAGGGGGACCTTATGTCAACGGCAGTTTCTCAGCCACATGTGCTGTCTGTCACAGCTGGGTCACAGGGGCAGTGCTGTAATTCTGTCCCCACTCTTCAGGGATATTGCAACATGATTTTGCTCTTTCCCTCTTGCGCTTCCCAGCATTTCCTCCCACGGGAACAACATTAGATATGAGCTTGTTATATACTATGAAGAGAGGACTTAAAAAAGAATTGGGGATTTTTCAAGTTAAAATTAAGATCTGTGTTATTCTCTTTCCTAGCTATTAGCTGGGGATCCATTTTCTAATTCATGTTCCTTTCTGTCATCTCCCTACTGATATATGCTAGGCCACGAAGTACTTGTCTCTTTATTCCTTTTAATTAACTTAAAAATCAATTATGATTACTTGCATGGATTGCTATTCTCTTGCCTCATCAAATTTGTTTGGCTTATTTTTTTTTATTTACACGCCACTACCTACTGCTGTGAATTAACAATAACAAAAAATCTGCACTCTCCCCTTCCACCTCTTGAACTGGAGAAACTATTAGCTAATAAGAGGCTAAATGAGCCTTAGAGTATAGGGAAGCTGGGATCCTTAAATTATTTAAATTGAAAAATGGCTGGTTTTACAATCAGAAAAACTCAAGTGGACCGTAAGCCCCTACTTGATTGTTCTCCCTTATCTGGATGATCTTGTAATGACAGCTGGAGTTATCTGCCATCGGCATCACTGTCCACAAAGGCAAAGCTTCTACTCTCCCCGCTCAACTCTTCAGCGGCCCTGGGGAGCTGGAGCCGCTTTAGGAGAGAGGGCCCTAGAGAACCGGAAACTTTATTAAAATGGAAAGCTGTCTCTGGTGACATAAAAGCTCTGTGACAAGTAATGGATCTAAAAATCACAGCCAGAAATTGTCTGCAGAATAAAAATCTGGCATCTCGTATACTGTAGGCTAAGGTCAATGTAAAATAAAATGCACAAAACAGCAATATAAAATTAAGGTAAGAGATGGAGGGGAAAGAAAATGCTGTCTTCAACACCAATACTGTAGACTTCCCTTATAGAATTCTATGTCAGGTACTGCCCAAGTAGGGTGTATTATGGGATGTCAGAATAATTGTCTGCATTGAAAAGTTGGGATGTATCCTCAAAACATTCCTGATTTTTTTTTTCGGTAAGCAATTCATCTTTGGACTATCACCCATGAATTTTCTGAAACTCATTGTTATTAATAGTGCTCTTAGTAACAGTGATAGAAAACTCTCACGCTTTGACTTCTAGTCTGAATATAACCTTTCACGTCGCTTGCCATACAACAAGGAAAATCAGCAAGATATATATTTTAGTGTGTTTGTCCAATTCAATCTACATGTACTATGTAGATACTATAAAGTAAATATATACTATAAAAAAAGGATCTTATTTAATTCAAAGGACTCCACATCAGTTAAAATAGTGAAATTAAAACTGAGCTACTAAAGTATAGAATAATTAATCTTTTAAATAAGGAAAGTTGGTAACAGAATTAAGAACAGATTGAGCCAAGTGATTTCAATTTGAATGTATGAAGTTTTTCATAAGTCTCTCACCCTTTATTTTACATCCAATTTTCTTAAAAGGAAAAAAAAATGCCTCTAAGAACAAATCATCATGTTATATTCAAAATAGTTCAGTGTTCTCAGAAAGTAAAGCAGTACGCTCCCTCCTGTACCCCCATGCTTTGAAAAACATTTCTCAGGGAACTTTATCAACATCATCATCACTACCGTGACAACAGCTACCTACAAAAACCATTTTTCCTTCTCCAAACTTCGAATTCAAGCCTTGTTTTTCCTTTGGATCAGTAATTTAAAAAAAAAAAGTGTTGGGCTAGACAATTTAACTAGTAATTTCTCTCCATGCAACTAGCAACTTCACTTAGAAAATGAACAAGCTAAATGAAGTACTCATTATTTCATCTTTCTTTGGTAGAAGACATTAAAACTACTGGTCAGATCACAACCACCCCAAGTAACAGGAGAAACTCCACTAGGTATCTGTTATCTATCATATTTTGGGGCCTTAGTTTTCTAAAACTTTTGCATGTACACTTGACATATATATGAAATGAACTTTAGTGATGAGAAAATATTGGTGGAATTATTTAAAACTCCACCCCACCACACCCACTTTGAGTTCAGAAATAGCTTCAGGTATGACTTTGGAAACAAGCTTCTTTCTATAATGTAAGAAAACAAGGTCCTTTCTGTCCCCCAAAAAGAGACTGAGTAGCAGAACACAGAGAGGTCCCTTTGTCATGCTTTCCCTGCCACCCCCATTAGTATGCACTGCTGCAAACTTGAAGCCCAGTGAGTAACTTCTTTGACTTGGGAGGTTGGTTTTTGCAAAATTCCAAGCTTTGTTGCTCAGGGACATTCATGTCAAATGGCAGTCCCCTAGAGTAATTGTCATGCCACCGTGTTGTGCCATTCAAAACAGTGTACTGGGGTGTTAGGACAAGCAATGCTATTGCAAGGGTAGCATTGAATTTACTGGAATTGATTCTTAAATGTTTTCGGAACACCTGGAACTGTTATTATTTCACATTTCTTGCAGTATAATTCAATCACTGCTACTGATGAAATCGCAGTTGAAAAATACATACCTAATGAAATTTGCAACCCAACTCCCATAGCTACTAAACCGTAAGAGTTCCTTAGGTCACTGGCACTCACATGAGACCCTGGAGAGGGCCCTGAGTAGTCTCTGGCTCTTAGGAACATTTCTGCAAGTGATAGAAGCACATCATACTGCTCTGCTCCTTCCAGCCCCAAGGCTCCAGAAAGTCTCATGCTTAGGAGCAGAGCAGGACAGCGTGCTTGCCTTCACCGGAGAGTTAAATAATCATAAGATATCAAACATTGTCAAGAGCATAAAATTAACTTATGTGAAATGAAAAGGTTTGTGTCGTTACCAATTGTATTACTAGCTTGTGTTAACTTGGACTTGACTTTACAAATTATTTCGGAAATTTTCAATGTCTAAAATGCAGTGATTCTCTCTAGAGCTTTAGAAAAGTCCAGTACTGAGAAAAGACCCCAGGCAAGAATGTCGATGATAGAACCTAGGTATCAGTATGTTTCACAAGTGACTCCAGACCGCAGTCAAGGTTAAGAACCACTGGTCTAAGCAAAGCAAAATGGAGAATAAATACAGGGAGAAATCAGGAAATTGTAGTCGTGTGATTAAACGTGGTGCTATTTTGATTCGTCAACCTAACATTCTGAGTGCTTCCAGCTACCACTCAAGCTGATCGCATACAGTCACCACTCCCTGTTCGTAGAGACACAACCCCACAAACCAATGACCAAAAGGAAGCTGTGACTTCACAGCTGCAGGATTCTCAAATCCCTAAAAAAGGCCAGGACCAACTCAGTCTCACAAAGCTTATGAGGGTCTCAAAAATGACTCAGGAAAACAGTTTCTCTGAATAGGTGGGCAGAAATAGAGTCCTAGGCCCAATACAAACTCCCAAAACTAAACAGATTCTCTAAGAGTTAAAAACCTAAGCAGCCATTGTGTGTAGGGTGCTAATGTGATCGTTCCTACAGCCCTGTTATACAGGTAATACATGTGGCCCATTTTACAGATGAAGACGCTGAGAAACTAACATCAGAAAGCTGCACAAGGTCACAGAGCTAATGGGTGCCAAAGTCTGGACTTTTTAACGCTAAGACAGATGGAAAACTGACCAAGGGTCATCCTAGCTATTCATGGACAGCTGTCTGTGGCAATAGAATCTTCCATTCTTTAGATAGAGAATCAAATTAGTATGCTAATTGTGTTCTTTGCTAGTATGTGTAAGCAAGCATTATACTCAGACACAGAAAAGAACCTTAGCATTCAGACATCACTATGGCATTTGTCCCCTTTTGAAACATCACTACTAGTTCTCATGACCAATTTGAGTCTACTGGAGTTTCTCTGGTTTAAAAAGAGAGCTGGAGTAGCTAAGAGGACCCAGCATATGCATCCGAGTTCAAACATACATACAACTTTTGAAAACAGGGTATAACTCCTTCTTTATCATTCCTCAAAACTGTAATCTGCTTGAACGTGTGGCTATAGGAAAAGGAAAAAAAATTTTTTTGATATGCTCTCTGTCAAAAGCCCTAAAGTGTGATCGTGGAATTGGAATTTGACATCTCCCCTAAACAACTGGAGCCATCTGCCTCATATGCTGCAAACTTTTTCTCAACCAGAAATTGCTGGTTACCTAAGGAAGCAGCCTAAGGTAGGACCGACTCGCATCCAATTTGAAGAGAGCATTGTAGCCTTTATTTACTCACCAAGCATGGCTTTGTATCCATGTGTGCTAAGCACTATGCTCCCGGTTCTTTCATTCTCACCCCTTTCCCAGCTTGCCTGTGTTCCTTGTCCCTCTTCCTTTCATCCCCCCAACAACCTCATTCCCCATCCCTCTCCCCTCTGGGTGACACCCTGCTCTCAGACACACCATTCCTATGAAGGTAAAAGTGGTTGATAACAGCTTTTTAAAAAAAGTTATGATTTCCAGGGTGATCTGTGTCATAACAGCAGCCAAATCCTTGAAGCTGAAAAGGTGATGCTCTCGTGGTGTAATTACCGGTCGCGGTTGCTGGAAACGGATGAAGCCTTCTCTAGTCCTCCCACTTACGTGGCAGCCTGCGCCCGCCTGCGGCCGGGTCCACGCCTTTTCATGCTTTTATCCCAAGTGCTTGGCATAGTGGCTAGCACAGTGGGAACTCAATAATGAAGGGAACTCTGGCCTGAAGAAAACAAGCCGCGGTATTAAAGATGCCCCGGCACAGATGAATAGAAGGAGGTTGGATTTGTTTTGAGTGAGACTGGCATTGAAGAGATCAGGTAGAAGCATTAAGAGAAATAACCGAGTCCCATCATTTGAATTCTCTTCAAAGGCAGTGTCAGTTTTGAGAGCATTCTGGCTGCTACAGATCTGCTTTTGCTTAGTAGCCTGGTCCATTTCAATTTGTTGCATTGGAGTTGCACTGAAATTGGGATAAGACGTAAAGGAATCAATCAAAAAATATTTACTGCGCATCTACTGTGTATTGGGAGTGCCACCCAGCATTGTGGATATAGCAGTGTAATAGCCAGTCCCTGCCCGCAAGAAGCTAACATTCTCCTTGAAAGGACAGATACCAAGCCATTAACTGTATAATTCACTATTTAAGTGAATTATATTAAGTGCTATAAATGAAATCTACAGGGTACTAAAGCATGTATACCAGGTCATGATCTAATCTAGATCAGACAAAGCTTCACAGAGAAAGAAAAAAAATCGTGCTGATACCAGAAAAATGGGTGGTACTAAGCTTGGCAGAGACTTTATAAAAGGAGTGGATATTTCCAATAAACACCTTTAACTTGAGCTAATCCTCCGATCAATCTTCTTGCTGAGAATTGTCTTGGTTCCTTTTCTTGACGTCGTTAACGTGGGAAACATTTTGAGATCTTCGTGACAAGCTGCCTATTTAGTGCTATAAATTCAGATAAAAGAAAATATTGACAGAGAGAAAGAAATCATTTCCATAAATGTCAACATCTCCATGAGACACACACATAAAAGTGTATCACAGTCTCATCCATTGCTGCTCTCTGTGCTTTCACCTTGGTCGTGAGCACGAATGCCCAGTTGGGTGTGAATGCCCGGGGAACACACTCCACCAGCACACCCCAGGCCAACAGCTTCAAGTTTGTAAATGTGTGTGCACAGACTAGACTTCCTACTTGACTCTGTCCAGAAACCTTGAGGGGAAAGGGGGGGTTAGGAAACAGGAAATGAATTAAGGAACTGTAATACATACCGGACAGAACTTGCTCTGTTCGTAGCATACTTTTACCACCCCTACCGCACCCCTCTTTCATACTGAGCCAGCACTTTGTAACTTTACAGAAAGACATTCCCCACCTCATCCTGCTATTGTATGCGTCACCTCCCTTACTTAGTCTTCTTCTTCTTCAGTTAATTAAATTCTTGTTCCTAAAAACTCATTTCTGGCATTTTACCCTCTTACCCCACTGTCCCAGTCTAATTGAGATATGCCCCCACTTTGCACTCTCAAAACCTGCTACACATTTCTATATCTTATCACAGCTATTCTAGAATAACAATTGATTTACTGATCTGACTTGTCTACTTCTGGAGGGAGGACATTCCTTAAGGGCAAGACTCATGTTTTAATCATTTTTGTATCCATAGTCCCTAGCAAAGTACTTAAAAAAGAGTCCATTGAATGAATTAATGTTCATGCATGACAGTAACTTTTCTTGTCTTAGCCTCGGGAGACACATGGAAACTTAGATTTTGTATATTCAGTAAACAAGGCTGGTTTTGTGTGTTGGAAACTTTTGACCCATTCCCATCTGAAATTCTTCTCCATTTATAGATGAGCCTGTTGTAGTTACCTTAACTAGGCTGTTGTTCTCTTGTCTTCCCTTTGAAAGCCTCTTGAGAACTAAATAGACCAGTCTCCAGCCCCACTGGCCAATACATGAGTTGAGAACAAAATTACTCACATCTGATCCTTTACTTGGTGCCTTTCAAGTAATCTCCATGTTTGGGTTAGAAATGGCATAATTTCCAAACTGGAAGCAAAGAGGGAATCAAATACACCTCACAGAGTACTTGTCAATTAAGTACTTCTAAGTACTTAACTTTGTACTCAATAAGAAAAATAAAACAGTATGTGAATAAGAGATGCATACATCAAAATAATATAACTCAGAATAATCAACCCTGTAGATTAAGAACAGGCAGTTATCATTGGTAAAGATGGCAAAGCCACCAAACATCAAAAATAAGAGCTATTGGAAGAGCTCATTTTCCAGCCAAACATTACCCAGAGAGCAAAGAGTCAGTTAAAAGCTCAAGAATGTTTTTAAAAGTACTAACCTGGAGAAGGCAGACATCTGAGCTATGAG
This sequence comes from Cuniculus paca, assembly GCA_004365215.1. Taxonomy (NCBI): domain Eukaryota; kingdom Metazoa; phylum Chordata; class Mammalia; order Rodentia; family Cuniculidae; genus Cuniculus; species Cuniculus paca. The sequence continues at coordinate 8,127 of RJWT010025018.1, read as the reverse complement.
GAAAGTGCATTATGAATTCCAGAGAAATCCTCTTCCCACTCCATCTGTCCTCTTGCTCCACTCCTCCTACACATACACAGTCACCATTGTGACATGCAGGAGTCGTAGTTCCATTGTCAACTTCCTAGAAGAAGACAGCACTGATCTTAGAGTGCAAGAACATTCCCTCTGGTTGAAATACCTACTTGCCCTCTCCACCTGTCATTCTATAAGATAGGAAGAAATGCTGTCCCCTCCCAGAAATGTGTTGGAGCCACTGTTAGTCCTTTGCTAATTGCCCTCTTTTGCCCTGCCACTATGGCTTACCTGTTCCCCTCTTGTGCACTTATTATCTTTTATCATAGTTTTCTTATAGTTTCAGTATCCTTATGATAGTTGTCTACATCTGTCTTTTCTTAAACAGTAGCCTTGTGTAAAAGGGATCACATGTGTCTCATTTTATTGTATGTGTGTGTGTCTGTGTGTGTGGTGTGTGTGTGTGGTACTGGGGATTGAACCTAGGATTTAGCCTTGAGCTATATCCCCACATCCCCACATCCCCAGTCCTTTTTTAAATGTTGACACAGAGTTGCACTAAGTTGCTGTGTTTCCCAGCCTGGCCTGAATTTGCAATCTTCCTGCCTCAGCTTCCCAGAGTGCTGGAATTACAAGCATATGCCACTATACCAGGCTCTCATTTATCCTTAGATTCCATTCTCCCTTCCCTCTTTCTCTATCCCTAACCTTGTGCCTGGCAAAACTTGCAATTCAGGAAAAGCTGGGTGGGAGGAAAACAAGAAGGAAAGAAGCAAAAAGTGGAAAGAAGTGTATTTTTGAAGAAAAGATCATCATTTGTCTTTCTTCCAAATTCCTTTTAAAATCAGGGGCAGCCTTTTTATCCTCCCCTGTGTGTTAGGGTGCATACCCTTGGGCACCCTGCCTTGGCGAAGAGCCCATATTTTATTTCCAACCAGCTGAGTCATTGTCGATTGCTTTGAGGTTCATTCATGCTTTTCCCCTTATTGACACATTAACATTTCACGGTGAGCTGGCAGCCCTCACCCAGCACCTCTAAGCTGGCCTCACTTCACTAGTTCCCAATTGCCTGCCTCCAGGGCAGCCTGGTCCTCATTGAGGGCAGCAGAAGAGCAGCGGGTTTGCCGTTGCTCTGCCGGAGTTCTGATGATCAAGACCTAAAGCAAACTCAGAAAATGATGAGCTCAGTGAGAGGCTCTCTTTGCTTTTTGGAAGCACTCAGTTTGTTTTTAAGAAAAAGAGGGGAATACAGGCAGTAAAACAACAGGACAGATCTAAAATCTGCTTCTTTTAGTACCTTCTCAAAATCCTGCCTGCTTTAACTTTCTCCTGTACCTATGCATACCTGTGCGTATTTATCTGCAGCAGTGACTGCCATGGTTCCTGGCTTGATCTTGTTTTGTAATCTTGATCTTGTTTCAATAATCCATGAGCAAATATAGTAATTAAAAAATCTAGCATCTCTAAGGCATCTGATGCCTTAGTAAGGGTTGCTATTTATTGGTTCCCTAAAGGAAATCACACACGCACACACAAATTTGTTCCGATGTTAGCATTTCAGGATTTCCCTTAGTGGCTTAGGCCCTTAGTAGGTACTCAATAACTTCCTGCTGATAGACTGATTAGTTTTAGTAACTCCCTGTTATTTCCAAAAAGACAGCATTTTCCCGACTTTTCTGATCCACAATGAAAGGTAGGTTTTCTTAAAGCTGTGGAAATAGAATAATTCATATTGCGAGGTTATTTATTACCAGCCAGACCCTCATCTTGCTCTACGGGGCTCTGATAATCACCTATTTCAGAAGCCATTAGCCTTCTGTGTGCTGTAAAGCACTCTTCACTACCACGCGTCTATGCCTTTGTATTCCGAGGGGAGAAATGGTGTGTGCTGAAGTAACAGAGCGCTGTTGACCACGTAAGAAAGTCTTTGATGCACAAATAGTACATTAAACTGCTTTTATTTGATAGTGTTGAAATTAAACAGCGTGTGGAATCCCTGCCCAGGTATGGGAACATGTAAAACCTTTGAGAATATGCACATTAATTCAAATGCTTCGTATGACTGAAACACAGACGTGTCAGAAAAATACACATTGAAAGAACGTAATAATCAAGGCTTAGGCATTTACAGGAGGACAGCAGGAGCTGGATTTGACTTATTGATTTTAGAACCAAGGTTTAAAAAAAAAAAAAGAGGCGAAATATTGCTTTTACTGTTTTCAGATAATAATGACTGTTGTTGCAAATTATAAAATTTAATTAGCTATATAAATGCCGGAGGAACAAATAGTGTGCTATTGTCTTGATATCTTTCCAGAAATTAGTCTTTTAAAATAAATTTGCCATATTAATCATCTAAAAATATTTTTGATCACTGAATTAATAGTTTGCAGCCTGTTTTCAGGTACTCATTGCCATAGGTGATTGCTTCTTAATTACTACATGGGCTCTTTCTATTCACTCATATTAATTCATGTTTCTTGGCACACTCCCAAAAGGCAGCCTTGCCCTATATCTTCTAATTACTTCTATAATTGAATTTGCCCACTTTTTCTAACCTATTTTTTAAACTGACTGTGTTTGTTCATGGTTTATTGTGTCTTTTTTGTGTCAGTTCTCTGCAAGCAGAATGTACATTGATTCTTTCCTCGTTTCTCATTAATTTTCAAGAGCTTTGCTGCATGTCTGTTTTTTCAGTCTGTCAGACCTATTGCTGGACCAAAAAAAAAAAAAACACTTATTATTAAAGGTTAGGTAAAATAGACTGAAGTTAATTAATTCATTAGTAACTCTGAGCCAATTACTGAAGCCTTCTCTTATTTATATACTTGTTAACAAGACAGAAATGAGAAAGGCCAATTACAGGCACATGTCCTTCAGAAGTTCAGCAAACCCAGAGCTTAAGCATTTATTGATGCTCCCTCCAAAAAACTCAGTGTATATATCACATGTGTGAAATTGCTTTTTAAAAAAATTATTGGCTGACACTCTACTCCACCCTATTAGTAAATTGTAAAGATTTTCCCCCATTTCGAAATCTTTAATATGTCTAATATAAAATTTTCCTAACATCTTCCCAAGGTGTGTTGCTCAGCCTTAGGACAATTATAAAACTAAAGGAAATTCAATGTATTTTCTGATTTTCATTATTCTTTTCTTGTACAAGCTATTAAGCTTTAAATTCTTGAAATGAGATAACTGATTAGTAGATCTCATAATCTATAGTCCTTTAAAATACATTCTGCTTGATTTTTATTGATATACCAAAGCTTTACAACATGTGAACAGCAGGTTTTTTTCAGATTTTTCCAAGTGATTGATAAAAATTAACTGCCTCATCCATACAAACTAACTGTGCGATACCTGCTGTATCTATTCTTTCTTACTTCCTGCCTCACAAATATTTTGTTAATTTCATGAGTGTTAAGAGGAAAGGAGATGAACGATTGATTATTTTTTTATACATCTATTCTCTTTATATGTTTGTATCACCAGGATGCCAAGAAATCAACAAAAAGTCAATTGACACTAATGTTTCTATGAATTAACTAGTTCTTGGAATCGAGACAAATTTGGGGGCTTTTTTCACTTTTAAAATGTCAGAAAGACATGGGTTGTCACAGTTAAATGTTGCCAAAATAATGTCACAATTATTAAAAACTAGTTCTTCATCACTCCCAAGTATATTAAAATTTAATCAATGATTTCATGTTTTAACGATAACAATCAAAGCATTATAAAAGTAAGAAAAAAATCTCAGCAGGTGATTTAACCCAGGTCCTTAATTCTTGGAAGATGAAAGGAAAAAAAGTTTAAGAATATATAATCTACTTAATCCAAGAAGCTTTTCTTAATACCTCTTATGCTGGAAGTGAAAACTTTCTTGCCTTCGAATTTCTGTACTCTAATTTTTAACTATGGGACTTTTCACTTTCTACCCTGAGTTATAGTAACTTGTGTCTTTTTGTCTGCTGAATTGTTAGCTAATTGAGGATAGTAATTGCATTTTATGCACTCCGTGGGCACAGAACTTTAGCACAGTGCCTGACAAATAAATTCTCAATAAATATATGTCAAAAGAACTAGGGATGTGAGGTCCTAAACTCTTCCTAACTTATTCAGTCTCTAATATCCCTCATTGTCTTGGCTAACTGAAGACTCTTGCTTCTGTAGCAACTGCAATAAATTAGTAACAAATGTTCTTTTATTAATTCATTATGTAGTCTTCTCTGCTCCAAGATTAAAAAATCTATAGTAATTTTTCATCAAATGAACTGTTTTTCATTTTTAAAATGACTATATGACTTTAAAGAAATTTTTTTTTATGTCTTCACCAACCTCAGATCTGTTGCTTTGGGCCAAGACCACACAGGCCCTGGCTACTCTTCCCTCTTCCATGTGGCGTGCACTCTGTATTTTCAAAAACACCTACGTGAGTCAGAAACTGGCTTTCCCAGAATCCTTTATTCTTTTGGGCTTTTGCTCATTAATTCCTTATGCTTCTGCTTCAATGAGGGTGGTTTCCCTTCAGCTACCTTTTGTATATTGTCCCTGTCTTTCATACCTTTTTTTACTTCCTCCTTTTCTTTTTTCCATCCTTTCTTCCTTTCTTCCCCTTTATTTTTTTGAAATTAAAGTATTTCATGGCCATGTCTCCTAATAGCAGTGCTTCAATATATTTAGAATGAGCATATTAAAATTTAATCAGTTATTTTATGTTATAATGATAAATACTATAATGATAAAGCTGTGTATAAACTGTATTCACAGATACGGCCTTATTCGTTTCTGAGAGACTATGCAGATGAGGAAACTACAATTCGGAGAAGTTAAATGAGTTGCTCAAGGGCATACAGCTGGGTTAAATTTTGCTTTCAAATTTTTAGCTTGTTCGCAGTGACAGTAAAATCCAGAAGGGCTTTTTTTTTTCCCCAAATTCAGCCTTACCTTTTGTGGGAGGAAGCTACTGAACGTACTCCCGAAGAGCAGGATGTGTAGCCAGCTGAATAATTTTTCCAGTGATTCTGTATGTCATTAAAAATGAGCACACATAGCCTGATACAGTGCTTGTCAAACTTCAGCGTGCACCTAGGAACCATGGAAATGCAGGTTCTGATTAATCAGGTCTGTGGTTGCCATGAGCCCCCAGGTGACCTGGCCATGGGTCCCCTCAGTCCACCCACCAACCTCACTTGGAGGAGTTAGACCTAGTCAGAGAGGCGCTTTAGAGCTGGAGTTACTACATTCACACCAGTCCTTGCTCTTCTGTTATCGCCTTGCCCAAGCTACTCAGCCAACCCCCACCAAAGCCCTCATTTCCTCATCGTTAACATGAAGATCACAACACATACCTTCATCACTGAAAACACAAGCTCATGAAGGGAACTGACTTTGGGGAATGGGCCTGCTTCTGGCCCACACTCTAATCTTTCTAAAGCGTGCTTCCACTCAGAGCTTCCCAGCGAGCCCACACACTGGTGAACTGCACACAAATTCTTCCCTTTGAGTCTCAAATCTTCGAGGTGATAACCACAAGCCATCTCTCCAGCCTCCTACTATCTGTCACTCACATACCAAGTTTCCTCTCTCCTCTTTCATTTGCCTTTGTCCCACCCAATCCTTTATCATGTCTGTAGGAGTCCCACCCTTCCAGGAAGTCCCTTCTGCCCTCCAGGCTCTGACTGGAGGTCTTCTTCCTGCGATCACCCTGTCATGCCCCGAATTTCTCACACACCTCATGCTGTCTAGACAGGTCTCGCTGGTATTCTACACCCTGTTTATTCCTCTGGGTGTGGCTTTTCATTCTCTCTTATGTTCTATCTATTACTGTCATTGTCTCCTGACCTACCAGAGTCTAGGTTCCTTGAGGGTCCATGAGGGTCCAGGTTTGGTTCAGATGGGCCACATAAAAACCAGCTTTGGAGGCCACAGACCTGAGCACAAGCTCAGCTCCACCATGTGGCAGCACGGTTGCTGTGGACAAATCTAACTCATCTGAGCAGTTTTCTCATCTTTAAAGTGGGAGCCAATAATACCTAATTTGCAGTTACTGAGAAAAAAAAAATCTCATATAAAAAATATTTCACACAGTATCCAGCACACGGAGGGGCTCGTTTCAGTGAAATTGAATGGATTAGAACTGACTGTTTAATCCCAGCACAACTCAGACATTCATTCTAGCTGTGTTAACCACTGGACCCAAGCCCGGACTTTCAATTTGTGTGAGCATTGTAGCATTTTCTTTTCTGGTTCTATGTATGTCACTGTTAAGCCTTATCAGAATAGTCCATATTCAGCCCTCTTGAAATCAAAGCACTTTTTTTTTTTTTACCTAGTTTCAGTTTGCATTGTTTAAAGAGATAATGAAAAACTAACATGGTATTTTTTAAAAAAGCTTTAGATTATGTTTAACAACTGATAGGTTTGAAACCAAATTGTCCTCTCTGGTGGTTTCCTTAACCGATCCAAACTACGATAATCTCAGAAGTTGGATTTGAGGAGACTTTTATTTCTTTGTATTTTTAAAAAATAAGTAGAAAAAAATATTAAATTGAAAAGTATTTATAGAAACAAATAAGCATATTATTTCTGCAGCACAAAAATATCAAGGGTGAGAGGATTAATTCTAAATGTCCCAGATATCCCTAGTTTTATACGTTGAATTTATATATAAAGTTCCAAATGTAACTGTTTTATAGATTTCAATAATTGGTAAGGAGATGTACACTTTTAGTCTTATCAATTAATTTTAAATCAACTATTAGGTGGGGGTGTAGCATACATAAAGCCCTGAGTTTAAATTGAGCCTCCAAAAGGAAAAAAAATAAAGAAGACAACTATATTCAATAATCTACATTAACATTTAGTTTAACACTTTGGAAAACAAAAAACTGAAAATTTTTTTAAAACCAAAATTAACTCTGCGCCTGGACATGGTACAAGAGAGGGACCTGAGGTCCGTCTAAGCCAAAGTCACAGCTATAATCAGTGCATTGTTCCACTAATGTGGGTAAAGAAGATTTTTAAAGGAAAAATAGAAAATGGGGCAAAGCTTGTTTTAATCAGGAAGTATATGGAAAGAAAATTGAGTGCCTATATTAAAACCTATTCTTTTAGACTACCAATAACCTTTCTCCTTAGCCTCAAGAGACCATCATAAAACAATGGCTCTTAGTGCTCTCAGCACGGGAACTGAAACTGCGTGCTGTCCATGCGTAACCCTGTGCAAGAGGAAGGCGAGGTTTAAAGCTGCTCTTGCCTCCTGGGAAAGAAAACCCGGAATTCTGAGCCGAGTATGTATGCGTTTTCTGTTTTTCTGTCTGCGGGTCTTTATTGCTGAAAATGTTTTTATGAACTCGTCTGTGCTGCTCTAAGCTTCGTGTGGTCTCATCTGCTCCTTCTCAAATCTGAAACCATGCCGTGGTTGTGAAACATCTTGAGCTATTAAAAGTAGCAGACATTGTATTTTGTTTGGGAACTAAACAGCAAGCAAAGCAAAGTCTTCAGAGACAAAGATCTCATTTTGTGTGAAGAAAAATGTTCTTTTTCATTATAAGCTAGAATGGATGATTCCAGCACAAAGAAATAGAAATGGTCACTTGAAAGCTGTATGTTGAAGCTGCCTACATAGCTGAAAATAAAGTAGAGATGGGTTTTCTTTTCTTGCCTTATTTGACCAGTGTAAACCATCTTATCGAAAGATCAGATCTTGAAGAGGTGCCTTGGGGTATAAATTATCGTCCTAAAGTTTACTTGACAACACTTTTTGTTTCCTTGCTAGTACCTTAATTATGCAATTTGAAGCCTATTTGAATTTCAATTAAGTAATTAATAGATACCTTATAGAATTCTTTTGAGATACAAGAAATAAGTTGTAAAACTTTATACTCACAGAAGAGTCTCAGCAAATAATACCCACTAGCAGGTGGTGCATTTTGACTTCTCTACAGTTTCCATTTTCCTCTATGTCAGTTATAATATGCTTGCCAACAAGTTAAAACTTCCTTGGTTTGCAAAATCTCTGTGTTGGAACAGTCTTCCAGGTAAGTTGCTCATTAAATTTCTTCTAATGTCTGTAGCAGCACGATTATGACCCTAATGGCTTAAACACAA